>PVIJ01013463.1:0-45021 GCA_004024925.1 Scalopus aquaticus
GGGGTACAGACCAGAGGTGTGGGGCGGCGAGAGGGTTCACCAGAGACAGAGCGGGGAGCAGAACAGGCAGATCAGAAATACACTGCTGAGGGGAGCAGCGGGTGAGGGAGGAGAGGTCTGCTGCACCATGTGGGATTCTCCCCGGCTGGGCGTTGAACTCGCATCGCCATCGCTGCCGACAGCTCCACAGCGCAGCGCTTAACCGCTGCGCCACCAGGGAGGCCCATATGTGCTATATCTTTTAACCTTCTCAACAGCTCTGTCAGGAAGATCTTATTGGTTCTGCTTCACAATTGAGGAAATAGGTTAGGATTCTCACAGGGCAATCCGAAGGGGAAAAAGGGGTGTCCTTATCAACATGCAAAAGAACTTGTAACAAGACCCAAAAGCAGACATGCAGAGAGAGAAAAAGTTTTATTTACAAGAAAAATGAGAAGCAGGTGAGAGACAGAGACAGAGAGACAGAGGCAGAGACTCAGCTCAGTGTATAAGCTGAGACACCAGGGTACAAGTTGAAGCTGGAAAAACAAGAAAGTAAGAGCATGCATGTGTTCAGTCCTTAAGCCAAGCCCAATTTAACTCTGCCTCTATTTCCCAGCAAACCCCCATTCAGGAAGTTGATTCATGACATGCTGGAAATTATAGTCGTTGGTGCCTAAGATCTCATTAGCATGGAGATGACAGTGGGGTCTGTAAAGACATCAGTGGGTAGAGTCTGTTCCATGCAGCATTCACTGGTCTGGAGTTTGCTTCTCACTGGTACTCTATTAGGACTACACAACAAGAAACAAAATTTGAATCTAAATCTGATTCTGGTATCCCATTCCTGCCATCTCATCATACAGCATTCAGAACATTAGCTGAATTCTCCAATCCTTACCTGTCTCGGGTGCAAACAAGGTCATGTTAGCACTCTCCCCAAATTTTACCAGCAGATCACAGGTTCTCAGCCTCTTCAAAATGTCTTCCAAGAAGAGTCTCATAGGATTTCAAGAACAAGTTCATTCTATTAAGCTTTGCTGCACTCTAGTTTCTTCTCGGCAAGAACTGACACAAGAATGGTGCTTATGCTACCTGTTGTGCCATGAATAAGGTCCCTTTCCTCTGACCCAGGATTCTTCTGCTGGCATCTATGGAACAATAAAAGGCTAACTTCTTGACTAAGAAGGAAAGTAATATCAACCCCCAGACCTGAACCTGGCACAGGCTTGAATTAGGCTACTGTTGGGTGGCTGTTCAGAGCCCAGGCAGAATTGGTTCCTGTAGCAGTGACTGGAATAAGATGCAGGTGAAGCCAAGGGAATGCAAGAGGGGATGATGTGTCCCTATGTAGTTACTCTCTCCTCAAATCTTTTACATCCACCCTCCTGGCTCACTGTCAACAGAGAATGGGAAAACTGAAACCATCAGGCAAAAAAAAAAAATCTTCTGCTGATCTATGACCACTAAACTCACAAATCTACATGCAACTCCACTTATCTATCATGTTCCCTCTTTCCCTCTCCTGGCAGAAAACCTATCTCTCCTCAAGTGAAATACTAATTCCTTCTCTTGCCTGGATATGTATGTGAAAATGTTCCTTCTCAAGTGGAATCTTACTACTACATTTACATATGCTCAGATGTTCTCCCCTACCTATGATCGTTACACCCTAATATCTTCCCACATCCTTTCAAAACTAAATTTATCTGCATTGTTGTCCATCTGACCATGTCCATTTCTTCTCCTCCCACTCACTTCTGAATCCACGCCAGTATGATTGCTGCTAACACTGCAACCAATCTACTTTTTCTGGGTATCCTAAGACTTCAAAGTTGCTAATTCTCACAGACACTTAACCAGGCTTTAAATCAACTGGCTTCAATTTAATTTGGCATTTGCTCACCACCCTCTTTCTTTCCTTTTTTTTTTAAAGATTTATTTATTTATGCATAAAAGCTGGGGCACAGGCCAGAGGCATGGAGGGTTGAAAGGGTTCACCAGAGACAGAGTGGGGAGCAGAACAGGCAGATCGGCTGAAATATGCTGCTGAGGGGAGCAGCGGGCAAGACAGGAGAGGTCTGCTGTGCCACGCGGGAAGCTCCCTGGCTGGGGATGGAACTTATGCTGCAGTGGCTGCAGATAGCTTCATAGTGCTGAGACTTAACCCCTTGTGCCACCAGGGAGGCCCCCCAAAAAACATAATTTATTTATTTAATTTTTAAAGATTTATTTATTTATGCATATAAGCTGGGGTACAGGCCAGAGGCGTGGGGCGGCGAGAGGGTTCACCAGAGACAGAGTGGGGAGCAGAACAGGCGGATCAACTGAAGTACACTGCCGAGGGGAGCAGTGGTCGAGGCAGGAGAGGTCTGCCACGCCATGTGGGAATCTCCCCGCAGGCGCTGACTTCGCATGGCTGCTGCCAACAGCTCCACAGCACAGCTTTTAACTGCAGGGCCACCAGGGAGGCCCAAAAAACATAATTTAGAGGTGAAATGAAATGAACTTGAATAGCTTGATGCTCTTAGCACACACTTTTACCAAGGTTAATATTAGGAAAGTTAGAATTCTGAATGTGATTCATAGTAGTATCTTAATCCCTAAGCCATGTAATTAGGACTTTTTCTTTTACATATAGAAAGTTAATTTCTTTTTTAGAGTGAGAGTGGAAGAAGTTAATATTGATAGCTTTTGAATTTTTGTTTTTTTTTTAAGATTTATTTTTATTTATTTATGCATACAAGAGCTGGGATGTGGGCCTCCCTGGTGGCGCAGTGGTTTAGCGCTACACTGTGGAGCTGTCGGCAGAGCGCGATGCGAGTTCGATGCCCAGTCGGGGAGAATCCCACATGGTGTGGCAGACCTCTCCTGCCTTGCCCGCTGCTCCCCTCAGCAGTGTATTTCTGATCTGCCTGTTCTGCTCCCCATTCTGTCTCTAGTGAACCCTCTTGTTGCCCCATGCCTCTGGCCTGTACCCCAGCTTGTATGTATAAATAAATAAATCTCTAAAAAAAAAAAAAGAACTGAGATGTAGGCCATGGGTGCGGGGTGGGGAGGGTGAGAGGATTTACCAGAGACGGAGTGGGGAGCAGAACAGGCAGATCTACTGAAATACACTGCTGAGGGGAGCAGCAGGCGAGACAGGCGAGGTCTGTTGCGCCACGTGTGTCAGCTCCCTGGCCGGGGATTGAACTCATGCCTCAGTGGCTGGCGATAGCTTGATAATGCGGAGACTTAACCCCTGTGCCACCAGGGAGGCTCCTCCCGCCCCAACCGTAGCTTTTGAATTTAATATCGTCATTTATACCAAAAAGTATAATAATATGTGATATTAATAGTGCAGTCCTAAACTAATGTTCAGCATACAGGAAACCAATACATGGAAAAGATCACTCTGTTTCTTTCTTCCTTGATACTGTTCCTGCATCTGTCCTTACCCAGTGCCCTGACACCACAGTAAACCCTAGACATTTATAAGAGTCTGGAAATGCACACACACACACAAAAAGCAGAAAAGCTTTTGAAAAGCAGAGTCAACCTGGAAAAAATTACTTGAGAGAGAAAGTGGGTGGGATCAGCTGGGCACGGTTATTTTTTCAACAGCATTTCCCAGAGAGATTTTCAGTTTTAATTTTTCTTTAAATGCCTGTAAATCTGTCATTGTGGACATAATGATAGTTACAAACAGTACACATGAGTACTAACTATTTCCTCCTAATTATTGGTTGAAAAATAATTAAAATGATGGATGGGATATAGAAAGAAGGTGAAATAGACCACAGTGTCCAAATTTAAAGTAAGTCTCTGTCATTTACTAAGATTTGGAGACAGGAAGAATAGAAGAACTCATACAACTGAGGTTCAAGTCTTATTAACTTCAAATTATAAACTTAAAAATACTTCTTGGGCCTCCCTATGGTGCAGGAGTTAAAGTCTCAGTGTTATCAATCTATCACCAGTCACTGTGGCATGAGTTTGATCCCTGGCCAGGGAGCTAATACACATGGCACAGCAGACCTCTGCTGTCTCGTCTGCTGCTCCCCTCATCCAGCTGCTCCTCTCAGCAGTGTATTTCAGTCAGTCTGCCTGTTCTGCTCCCCACTCTGCCTCTGGTGAATCTTCTTACCTTCCCTTCCCCCCGCACCTCTGGCCTAGACCCCAGTTTTTATATGCATATATAAATTTTTTTAAAAAAATATTTCTTTAGTCAGACCAAATATGTGGAACTAGCTTGATAACTTGAGCAAACCACGAAGGATTTTTTTCTCCATTAACTATTTTTCTATATGGTTTAGGGGAATCTTATGACATCGCGGTGCCTGTTAGCAGGGTCTCTTGTGATATGAGAACTGTGCACAGCTATCAAGTGATTGATGGGCACCAATGGGTATGGGTCATGGATTTCATGGACTCATTTCTTAAGAGTCAACTTTCTTTAGATAGAGCTTACATACATTTAAAAACACACTCTAGGGCCTCCCTGGTGGTACAATCCTCTCACCACCCCATGCCTCTAGCCTACACCTCAGCTTGTATGCATACATAAATAAATCTTAAAAAATAAATGCACTCTAGGGCCTCCCTGGTGGCACAGCAGGTTAAGTTGCAGCACTATGAACCTATCCAGAGACACTGCAGCATGAGTTCGATACCCGGCCAGGGAGCTTCCCACATGGTGCAGCAGACCTCGCCTGTCTCGCCTGCTGCTCCCCTCAGCAGTGTATTTCAGTAGATCTGCCTGTTCTGCTCCCCACTCTGTCTCTGGTGAATCCTCTCACAACCCCCACCCCCATACTTCTGGACTGCATCCCAGCTTGCATGCATAAATAAAATAAATCTTTAAAAATAAATAAATAAAAATGCACTCTAAGTGTCCTGTTCAATGAGTTTTGACATAAGAATATTCCCATTGTAACTACCAAAACCACCAGGATGTAGAGCATTTCCATGACTTTCACTATCTGGTATGCTTCCTAGTCTAGTTAATATCCCCAAAGTCCTGAAAACAAATAGATGTCCTAGTTAAACTGGATAATTTGAAAAGAGAGTATTTACAAAGGCATGCATATGGTGTAGGGAAAGCACAAGATAGCTCCTTGTGGCAATGCTGAGAGCTGTTCCTACTATTCCTACTATTTTTTTTTTAATGTACTTGTGGCAAGGATTACTCTTAAACACCACTCACTGGGCCACCGACCCTGATAGTGTTAGTGAAAAATTTGCCGTCATGTAGCACAATACTGTTAGTAATTTTAAGTGTGGAGAGGAGGAAGCAGTCCCGAGAACCTGGAAAGGGAGGCTGGGGCCTCCTCACAGAATCTGTGACTTTCACAGCCAGCCAGCCACACTGGGGTGATTCTGCCATAGGAGCCAGCAGGATAAATAATGCAATGTCACTCTCCTCTCTGATTCCCTGCTCAGACTCCCTTTGGCGTGATTCAACTAGAAACCAGAGGGCAAGAGAAGTTCTGGTTTACTCCTTGCAGGTTGTCCTCTTGGGGCATTCCCAGGATGGAAAGTGAATCTGGAGGGGCAATCAAAAGATGTATGTTAGACTTTTTAGTGAGGTTAAGGAAAAAGTAGCAAGACCTCACATGAGAAGATTTTGGGGGGTTGGCAAATGGGGAGGAAAGATCATTTCAAGTTCAATAGTTTCTCAGTTCATGCATATGGCCTCTATTAGTTAAATATTGATGCATAACATTATAATATAGTGTCTTGAAAGAACACATATATTATCTTATATAGGAGACTAAACATTAGCTTCATTCTCTGCTAAGGGTCTCACAAGGCTGCAATCAAGGTGTCAGCCAGGCCTGGGTTTTGCAGGTTCTGGTCAGGGAAGAATCCATTTCCCTATTTACGTGGTTGTTGGCTGCATTCAGTTTCTTGCAGTTGTAGTACAGGGAACTTCCGGTTTTCTGCTGGCTGTTGGTTGAAGGCCCTGCTCAGCTCCTACAGGCCTGTCACAGTTCTAGATCTCAAAAAAAAACATCAACAAGCATTCATCTTTAGAAGACAAGGACCCTATTCTGAGTGGAATTCCTATAAGCAGATCTGAGATACAGGAAAGCCTAAGCATTGGAGCAGGGGCATGAGGTGTGTATGTAAAAGGGGATAGAGAAAAAGGATGAAATTACATAGACCCATGGTAGCAGATTTAGAACAGATAATCCCTTTAGAAAGTGGAGGCAATATTCCTTAGTAGCAACTACTGGTGATGGAGGGCAGGAAGGAAGTGGTTGCAGAGAAACTGGACAAACAATGAAAAGAATTAAGTTGAACCATACCTTATTTCCTACACCAGGGTTAAGTATCAAATGATTCAAATATTAAAGTGTAAAAAATAAAATCATGCACATATTTGGAGTGGGGTGGGGCAAAAGGTGAAAGCCTTTATTGCTGTGGAGAAAATTCTTGTAACAAAAAAAAATTCAAAATGTTTTTAAAAATGATTTAAAAAAGTAAACTACATTAAGATTTAAAAATTCAGCATGGTGAAAAAGCATCATAATCAAAGTCAAATGACAAATATGGCAATTGGTGTCAAAATATGAGACCAAAACTCAGTAACTAAGACCCCAAATCTGAGTTTATTGGCTTAAGGAAGGGACAGGCATCGGGTGGTCAGATGATCAGCATCACTCAAAGCAAAGGATTTCTCACATGGGGTTTCAGGAAGGACGATGGTATTGGTTGTACTGGAAGTGTGTTTACTGGTGTGAGACTGTTGTGGATTAGCTGACTTTCAAAGCATGAAGCTGTCACTGATTGCTTGGTTTTCAGATATGTAATCAATGAACCATGTAGTCATTGATTGATTAGACAGTTTTCTAACCTGTTCTGGTGGCTGTTACCATGGTTATAAAATAATCTTTTCCTAGGAGTGGGGGGAAATCTTTTATTTCCATGGGGAAATTTATTTTTGCAACTCGTTACATAAAAGATCAAACATCCTGAAACATAAAAAACTCCCCCAAATCAAGAAGAAAGTGGAGCAATTCAATAGAAAGATAAGCAAAGCAAAGAACTTCAACAGGAAAATAATTACAAATGGTCCTAGAACATTGAGCGGGTAGGGAAAAAACCAGCCTCAACCTCATTCAAAAGAAATGTTTTCTGCAATATGTGCTCTCAAGAACCTGGAGAAAAATACAAACTCATTCAGAAAATTAAGGTGTGATGTCAAAATAACTTTCTGACATTTAAAGATAACTTAATACAAAGCCACCAAATTTAGAATAAATTTTTCAGAAAAATACACGATACGTAAATGACCTTTTTATGCCTAAGAAGAGGAATAGTTTGTTCAGCTCTCATCTTTTTTAAGTTTTATTTTTAAGATTTATTTATGCATACAAGAATTGGGGTGCAGGTCAGACTTGGGGGGGTGTGCAGGAGTGAGAGGTTTCACCAGAGACAGAGTAGGGAGCAGAACAGGCAGATCCACTGAAATATACTGCTGAGGGGAGCAGTGCGTGAGTCAGGAAAGGCCTGCTGCACCATGTGGTCAGCTTGCTGGCGGGGGGATCAAACTTGTGTTGCAGTGGCTGGCTACAGCCTCATTGTGCTGAGACTTAACTCCTTGTGTCACCAGGGAGGCCCCTGGCTTTCATCTTTTTGGTTGCTTTTGCTATCATGCAACAAAATTATCACTTCTCCACCTAGAAAAAACCAAGGCTTAGGTAATTGGACCTCTCTTTTTCTCAGTCTATGATCTGTTCTTGTCAGGCCAAAGGAAAAATTCTCAGTTTAAGTCATACTTTAGAATGTACTATTGAAGGGCCTCCCTGGTGGCGCAGCGGTTGAGCGCTGCGCTGTGGAACTGTTGGCAGTGGTGACGCGAGTCACCCTGCCAGGGAGATTCCCACATGGCGCGGCAGACCTCTCCTGCCTTGCCCACTGCTTCCCTCAGCAGTGTATTTCCGACAATCTGCCTGTGCTTCTCCCCACTCTGTCTCTGGTAAACCCTCTCGCCACCCCCACGCCTCTGGCCTGTACCCCAGCTTGTATGCATAAATAAATCTTAAAAAAAAAAAGAATGTACTATTGAAAAGCAACTCTGCAAAACAAACAAGTTAAACTCTTTAAAAATTTAAAAGTTAAACTCTTCTAAAGATAAGTAAAATTCATGTACTTTTTAGCTTTATACAAATGAGAGGTTTAGATGTTTTCTAAGCATTTATCAGTAAAAGGAATCAAGTAACATCTTGTTTATAAGGCATGCCTATCATTTTTGAGATTCTTCTGAGGTTTTTGGATTCTTTTTCTTTCAGTAAACTTATTCAGTTGTATGGATGTTAACACTTCAAGCTCTTGGGATCTAGAGATTCTTTAGCACATTAAAAGCAAATCAGCTTAATATTATCTCAGTGTCTCTTGCCAGAGGAATTGTGTACAATTTGTCATTTGATATTTTACAGACTAAATTTAAACTGGAGAGTTACTTATCTATTTCAATTACTCGAATGTCAGCCTTTAACTCTTAGCTTCCTATTCTATTATTTCTAGAGTGTGTTCTCCAAGGAACTCTGGGAAGTTAGTGATGATGCCCCAGGCCTTTAAGTTCCTGTGGGGGAAGTTTGAAAGGGGTTCTTGGAAATGGTAAACTTGCAAGGACTCAGGACAATGGTGGTTTTTGGTGATTGTTAGTCTATGAGACAGCACACACCAATCTTACTAGGAATCATCTGCTTTGGTCAAAATGGGGACACTTGTGAGCCTCCCCGGTGGCGCAGCAGTTTAGCGCTGCGCTGTGGAGCTGTCGGCAGCGGTGACGCGAGTTCGACGCCCAGCCGGGGAGAATCCCACATGGCGAGGCAGACCTCTCCTGCCTCGCCCGCTGCTCCCCTCAGCAGTGTATTTCTGATCTGCCTGTTCTGCTCCCCGCTCTGTCTCTGGTGAGCCCTCTCGCCACCCCACACCTCTGGCCTGTAGCCCAGCTTGTATGTATAAAAAAAAAAATGGGGACACTTGTGGTATTACCAAGGCAGTAGAAACTAAACAATTGGGTGGTACAGGGGGGTTTTTCTACAGGTACTTAGATGAGGTTTACTTCTGGGCATTTGTGTTTGAGCATCATTTCCCTACACATATTACTCCATCTTATAAGGATAGTTACTAAGATTTTGCCTTAGAAGTTTCAAGACATCTTAGTCTCAAAATGCATTAAGGGAAAACATCTCTGGTGTTTCGCTCTTTTTTTTTAAGACTTATTTATTTATGCATGTAAGAATTGGGGTGCAGGCCAGAGGTGTAGGGGGTGTGAGAGAATTCACCAGAGACAAAGTGGGGAGCAGAACAGGCAGACTGACTGAAATATACTGCTGAGGGGAGCAGCTGACAAGTCAGGAGAGGTCTGCTGCACCATGTAGGTCAGCTCCCTGGCCAGGGATTGAACTCATGTTGCAGTGGCTACAGATAGCTTCATAGTGCTGAGACTTTACCTGCTGCGCCAACCAGGGAGACCCTTGCTTTCTTTTTTAAACCTTTTGTTTAAACTCTGCTGCAATATAAAAAAAATACCTTCCCAGACTCCTTTGTCAATAAGCTTCCTACGAAGTTCTTTTAATAAGCAGTATTGGGAAGGAAGGGGAAAGGGGACTTTTTTTTGCTGTTTTTTAGTGTTACCCCAGTGGAGTCCTTCCACTCTTCTAGAACTTGACTCATTGGACCCTTTCACAGCATTAGCAGCAGCTGGGAGGTGTTTCTTTTGCAGAGGTTCCACCTTGCCCTAAGCTCCAAGCTCCTGTGGTCCCTTCTGCTCCAACACCTGTTTGATTCCCTATACTGACTGTTGAAATACCTATTCCATATTTTGTTTTCTTAACTGGACCCTAAAACAATACATTCAGCATAATTTGTCTAACATAAACTGAGCAGGGGTGGTGATGCTGGGACTCAGGCAAATTCAAGGCCTGTCAGTCTAACATGTAGTGAAAAACACTTAACCCTTTTGTGGTCTTTTAAGGGATGGAGATTAATGATACAAACTGAACAACTCAAATTATGATCACCAACTGAAAACCTTTGAAATGAACTAGTTTGGGGAACAGAGGCTAATAGCAGCACCCTGGGACCCCAAGAGCTACACTGAAGAGAAATATAAAATGTAAAGTAAGACTTCAGTTGAACTCAGGTCCATGTTGCTCCAAGTCCTGGCAAGACAAGACAAATTATTCTTGGGAAAAAAAAAAACACAATCAAAATTTAGTCATGCTTGTTTATTAAGTTCTTTACATGTAAGAGAAAGGTAAACATACAATAATGGCAAACACCCCAAGTCTTTTTACCACCTCCAAGTTTTTTAGTGTTTTACATACTTTTATGCATATCAATGATGTTGAACTACTACAGGAATTTAAGGAAGTCAAGTATTTATGAGTGATTTCTCTTGGGGTCAAGATCCTGTGTGACACAGAGAGCTGCAGAAATATCTCTGGCAGTGGAGGTGAGTGAAATCATCAGTAGACAGGAGATAATTGCAATTAAGTGGAGCTACATCTGGGGACTTACAAGAGCACAAAGCTCCTGGAGGTGGGGGGGATAGAGGCGGAGAATAGCTAGGGGGTAGGGACTAGCAGGGCATTACCAAGTGCTCGCTCTGTATTACTTCCCTTAAATCTTGATAGCAACTTTGTTGGTTACATTTATCTGAGGTTAAACAAAAGCAGCACAACTAAGATCACACAGGTAGAGACCTTCTTAAGGCAGGAATTTTTTTCCATTTCCTTCTGTACTAAATGTCCTTGTTTTGATGGTCCAAAACTCATGCACAAATTACAATAGCTCAATTCCTTAAGAATTAAGCATTTGTGAACTAAGGAATCTAAAAATCATTTTTAAAGTTTTACCTCACAGACCCTTATTAAGATAGGGACCAAACTGGGATGTAGTTTGCAGACCTCCCTGTGCTATCAATTGAGTCCCTTCTTTCCCTTGGTGGTCCTGGACTCTACTTTTTTGTCTCAACACTATCACCCTGATGACAACTCCCAGTTTTTCAGAGATTTTTCAGCCTTTTAGAAAACAACTGCAGTTTCATGGGATGGCCAATAGCTCTGATGGTTTCTGCTTAGCAGCAGCAGCCCTGGTACTTGTCCCGCTTTGAAAATAGGCATACACTACCAGTGAAAAAGGGATTGTAAACATCGGTTCCTCTCTCTTCTTTCTAGAATGGGGCCCATCCTCATCGTCTCAGCAGCTGCATCGTGTTGCTAAGTAGAGACTATTTTATGTCTCCCGTTATTCTCAGAAAGACTGTAGGTGAAAGCAATGCTACCTGAAAAGTCTGTTTTGCTTTTCAAATGATTAAATTTACATTCACACAGAACTCTATTTTGAAAACTTCACATTATTTTTTTCCACATTAAAAAAAAATCTTCCTGAATTATCATTCTTAAAATGCTAATACAAAAAATAACCATCTAGAGCAGTACAACTGAGATGCATAAGCTTTATCTTGCAATATTTTAAGAACATGTGAACATTTTTTGACAAATGACATATTCAATTATTCAAAAAGTATCAAAAAATGAAATTTCTCATTCTTTCTTCCCATTCACCCAGTTTCTCTTCCTGTCACCTAAGTTTTTTTGTTTTTCCTTCTAGAGATACTTTATGCAAACATATGAATACATATTTAACTGTTTTGGATAAGTGGTTACACAGTGCATATGCTATTCTGCATCTTATTTATATTTATTTGACTCTATCAAGTAGTTCTTTTTATAGTAGCATTTTTTTGGCTATATAGTACTTCATTGTAATTTCATGTACTTACTGTCTATTGATGTGACATTAAATTGGTTTCTAAACTTATTATAATCAATGTCATACAAAAAGGTTTTGAACATATCATTCTGCACATTTGAAGAGAGCTTTATGAAATTCCTAGAGGTAAAACTGCCAAGTTTACCTCCATAGGGATTCTTAATTTTCTATTTATACCAAGCAACACATAAACTTTCCACTTTTTCAAAATTAGAAATACATATCCATATGCAAAACAAGAAAACAAAGCCAAAAAAAGCATCATCTTTACTAATCTAAAAGGCAGGAAAATACATGAGCATATGTAAGCATTAATACAAGAGACATAATGTATCTTTTCACATACCCAAAAGTCACTTCTATTTCCTTTCCTGGGAACCATTTCTTTGAAACAAACTTAAAATTTTCCTTTGGGGCTGCTAGTCTTTTTTAATGTATTGGCAGATACTTAATATAAGAAAATTAGCTCTTTGGGATGGACTGCAACTACTTCTCCAGTTTGTTATTTATACCTTTTTATGTACTTTATATTTTTTTAAATCGGGCAAAATATACATATGTAACACTCCATTTTTTATTTTTAGTAATTATTTTAATTTTTATATTCTTGCCAGTTTTAGTACTCCCTGAGATATTAAATACTCTCATGTGCCTTCCACAAAAATTGGAGGAAATGTAGCATTGCATTCTAAGGATAAACACAAAACATGCCTTTTCTAGTAAAAAGGCATACATGGTAGGACTATCAGAAAAACTAATAGAGAAATTAAATTTATCTTAAAACTAAGGTTAGGGAGACTTCACAGACATTTAAGTGGGTAAATATATAAATTCTAAATACATCCCAATTTTTATTCTGCTTGGTCATAAACTATTCCAAGATTTAATTACGTAACTTAATTTGAGGAGTTCCAACAATGTCTACCTTAAATGTAAAGTGAAATTGCTCTTAGAGAAATATTGGTTTGATGAGAAGACAGTTTTTAGTCTATTCTAGACAAATTTGGTTAGTTTTTGTCTATACTTCATTTCAGCACAATCATTATTAGAAGAATATAACTTTTTTTTTTAAAGAACAAAGTAACTTTTTTGAGAAAGGGCAAACTAACTTTTAAATCAGTATCAGAATTCTACCCACAACTATCCATCCATCCACTGGGAGTAGATGTCATTGAGTATGTAAAAATTAACATAATTTCAGTAACAAAATCTAGAGGAAAAATATTTTAATGCTGTATGAAATATTGACATAAAAACTAGAAATTAGCCCTAAGACATTTTATTATACTTATTCATTAAAAGAACTGATAACTAAACATCAGTAGAAATGCTGTCAAATCTTGTTTGCTCACTGTTCACATTAGTGAAACAAAAGATTAATAGTCTCTAAGTTAAATTTCACAAAATGAAATCACTATTTTGATTTTTTAGGGGAAAGACAGGGCAAAACCCGAGTATCAGACTTTCCATTTCTGTTTATAAGCACAAAAGTCAGAATCAATAAACACATGGTTATGTCGCAGGTTTTACAACATACTGTGATAATTCTTACAGTAAATTTCCAAAATTTCAAGTAATTTTGCAACTAATTTTGATTTTGATTCCAGATACTATGGGATGAAAAGCTGTAAAACTCAAATATTTTCTGTCATTTAGTAAAGAAAGGACAAGGGACAACGCTCTGTCAAATTATACTTCTGGCTCCATCCTGGACACAGCCTCACATCACCCAGTCAGTTCCAATGATTCCAAATTGCCAATCCATCCCACTTAGCACATCCAACTAAGAAGTCCTTTTTCATCAAGAGTCCAGTTTCCTTTCTATTAATTAATTTCTAATTTTCCAGGGAACTCTGATTTTCTTGTTTTGACATTCATTGATCCTAACCTGTTTTAAATTGAATACTATACAATGCTTAAAATAATTAAAATGGAAATTAAAATTAGATGACTTTAGTGTTATGGGTGATGCAATTTCAAGTGTTCTACCAATATAGGAGAGAGCAGCAAGAAAACTTACATCTTAAATCCTGCATGGACTCCTTAACTACTAGGTATTGTAATCTTGTTTTGACTACTAGTCAGGACAAAAGGCGAGCAAATGTTACAAACATGTATTTTTTGAAAAGAGAATGGTACTTGAAGATTTCTTGAGAGTTGACCAAGGCATTTTCATATTCATAAGGATTGTTAAACTCAGTACATCTGTTATTAAGAATGGAAAGGGTCAGGACTGTTGCTACCACTGAGGGTGGCAGAAACACATTTGTCTTTTCTTCCTTAGTAATCACACGATCCTTCAATTAAAGACAATGAATGTGCCTACAGAACAGAACTAACGAAAAACTTATATTCTATGATAGTTTCACAACCCAGCTTTACTAGATAATAAAAAATTCCCTTCACTCATACATTACTTTGTGTATTTCTGAAACATTTGAAAAATACTCTTCTGTGACTTACTAGACTGTAGAGAATGAGTGTTTTTCGATACATTACAATTATCTCTAGTAGAATTTGGCATCTTTCTCCCATTCAGTGAGTGTTTCACCTGGACCTTGAAAGGGGGTTGCCAATTTTCATTAGTTGACCCTCTTTGAAGTTTAGTATGTTGTATATCAGTTTGTTTTTTAAAGTTCCTCTCTTTGGAATTCTTCCTCTGTCCATTTAGCAATTTGTCTGGAGGTGAGGTTGAGGCACGTAACTGATACTCATCTGGGGAGCCTTTTTGCCGATTTGGCTTTATTTGATCTCTATCCATTTCTTTCTGAAGCTGTAATGCTAATAACCTGTCCTGTTCTTCTTGCTTATGTCTCTCAAAAAGCAGATGTTCCAAATCTACCAGTTTTTGGGTAAAGTTGATTTCTGTTTCCTCTTCATCTGAGGAAACTTTGGGGAATATTTTCCTTCTTTTTGCAGAAAAGCATGGATCTCTGACTGCTTCAAATGAGGATTCCTGGTTTTTTCTTTTGGAAATGTCTTTACTGATCAATAGGCGAGACTCTTCATTTTCCACGTCAATCGTGTTATTTCCAATTATCTGTTTCATATCTGATATAGCGCACCCACTCTCTGTTTTGCCACATGGCTTAACTGCAGCTTCTCTAGAGTAGGGAACTCTGGTTTTAGGTTCCTCATGATTTATGACACATAACTCTTTATCATGATTGTTTGGTGTCATTTTGACTTCTTCACGGCACCATTCTGTACCACTGGCACATAACTGAGGCATAGGTGACTCTACTGAACACTTTGCATCTTGTTCTTGAACATCAAGGCCTCTTTGTGGAGAAAGTGTTGGCATATCTTCCACAATTTCTATGTCTTGCCATGTAGGGCTCTTTACATCGCTTCTGTCAATTTCCTATAGAAAACAGAGAGTGAACCAAGGAAAAACATCAAGTCATAATATATGTCTTATATTGATGCCATGCTAGTTGCTGTTATAATGCAGCTACTAATAACATATTAATTCTAAGTAGTATTTTTATTCTGTCTGCCAATAGATTAAGGCATTCCTTTACTTTCACTCCTGTGAAAACCTAGATTCTACATATTACCATAGCAGGCACTAGGACCTGATTTATTCTTACTTCCTCTAAAAGACCCCAAAGAGTCAGCAATCTTGAGAAAGAACAACAAAGCTATAGACATCATGTTCCCTAATTTCAAACTCCATTACAATGCTACGGTAATCAAAACAGCATGCCATTGGAATAAAAACAGATCACAGGAAAAGAATTGAGAGCACAGAGAAAAAACCACACATATATGGACAACTAATTTATGACAAAGGAACCAAATATATAAAATGGAGAAAGGAAAGTCTTCAACAAATGGTTTGGGAAAACTGGGAAAGTACATGCAAAAGAATGCAACTAGACCACTGTTTTGTACCATACACAAAAATTAACTTAAAATGAATTAAAGACTTGAATATAAGATCTGAAATCAGCCCTCATGATCTTTGTGGATTTGTCTTTAACAGCAAGGGAAACGAAAGCAAAAACAAAAAAGTGGGACCACATTAAGCTAAAATGCTTCTTTTTGCACAGCAAAAAAAAAAAAAAAAAAAAAAAAAAAAAAAAAAAAAAAAAAAAAAAAAAAAAAAAAAAAAAAAAAAAAAAAAAAAAAAAAAAAAAAAAAAAAAAAAAAAAAAAAAAAATCACTGCTAAAACAAAAAAAGCAACCTACCGCTCAGGAGAAGATATTTGCAAATCATGTATCAGTTAAGGGGTTAATAGACAAAAATATAAAGGACTCATACAACCCAACAACCCAATTAAAAAATGAACAGCGGATCCAAGAAGAAATTTTTCCAAAGACACACAGATGGCCAAGAGACAGTTGAAAAGATGTCATTTATCACTTATCTTTCAGAGAAATGCTAATCAAAACTACAATGGGTTATCACCTCATACCTGTTTAGAATGGCTGTTACAGAAAAGACAAAGAGGTATTGGCAATAATATGGAGAAAATGGAACCCTTGTGTACTGTTCATAGAAATATAAATAGGTGTAGCCATTATAGAAAATATGCAGATTACCAAAAATATTTAAAGTAGAACTACCATATGATTCTGCAATTTCACTCCTAGGTATTTATCTGAATAAAACAAAAACACTAAATCAAAATGATACATGCACTGTAATACACTGCAGTTTTAGGTACACTAGCCACTATATGGAAACAACCTCAGTGTTCATCAACGAATGATTGGATACACACATACACACACACACACACACACACACACACACACACACACCCAGGAATAGAATTCAGCCACAAAAAAGAAGAAAATCTTGGCATTTGTGACAATGTGGATGGACACTGATGGCACTTAATAAAACGTGAAATAAATTAAGACACAGAAAAATACCATACGATGTGTTATATGCGGAATCTAAAAAAAAAAACCCCAAAACCTAAAAAGCCAAGCTCATAGAAAAAGAACACACAAATGTTGCCAGAGGCATGGTGGGCATGTGAAAAGATATAAACATTCAGTTGTAAAAGAAGTAAGAAATGGGCATGTATGCCATGGAAACAATATTAACAATATATTCCATTTCTGAAAACAGGAGAGATGTTAATAATCCTAATCATAAGAAAAAAAATTATAGCTATATATGGTGATGGATGTTAACTAGACTTACTATGGTAATCACTTCAGAATACACTACAAATTACGTTGTATGTCTGAAACTAATATATGTCAATTATACTATAATAGGAAGGGAAAAATTTACATTGTAGCACAATTGTTAAAATGTTAAAATAGATATTATGTAATAATGTGTATCTATGAAAACATTAAGTAAGATAATCTGGTAGCAAGTCTAAGAACTTGTAATATTAAAGTAGTGATGAATATAAATGATATTATAAGAGATCTATAACAAATGTAATATGATTAAAAACCTTCACTTTCTATTGATAAAGCCATAAATGTGCTGTTAATAATATTATGGTTTGCTGTCTACATTTATAATTAATAGAAACACTAAAATGAGAGCAAGGTGAACATAAACTTTTTCTAAGTTTATGCACTTCCTGAATTCTAACCCTAGACTTTAGGTTAAGAACTCTTGCTTTAGCCAGTACGGTAATTCTTTTCCCATGCAGTTCTTAGGTAAGTCAAGAAACTCTTACCGGGGGGAAAGTACTTAAGAAGTTTGAGTGCAAATTTGTGTCAGAATAAAAATTATTCCTTGTTCTTAGAATAACCTTAAATCTATTCTTTAACCTACTTTGCTTTATATTTACCATTCCTAAGAGCATTTTACAAACTAATGTGGTTTGGACTGGACAAATTTGTGTTACAAAGCCTATCCCATCAACCTTCAATTCTAATATGAAGGTCACTTTCTGGACATGAATTCTCCCTCTACTATCTGTACTTAGGGACTTGGGGAAGTATCTTAGCTCTGTGTGCCAAGTGGGCACAAGAAGGATGTTTACTTTATAGAGCTGGTAGTTGTGAAGATCAAAGAGGATAATACATAGTCTGACAAATAGTAAATATCCACTAAACATTAGGTGCTATAAAACTACCTACCTGAATTGAAAAACTTTTAGGAACCTGTGAATAAAACGTCAATAAAACTTTTATGTAGGGAACTGCCCCTTTTGCCAGTTTACCTTACCTATCTCTATTTTCCTAGGTCAGAGTGACACTTATTTTACCATAGCTTATGGTAAAAATGATCCTTACTGGTTAACTGTATTAGGGGAAGAATGAGTAATCGCTAGTGAACAGAAAATCAAAGCTTGGCACTTCTGTGACATAACTTTTTTGACTAGATGTGTTCCTTACCAGGACCCCAAAAGCTATAGCCCATGGGTTGGTATGACAAATAATTCTTTTTTTTTTAAATTTTTTTTATTTATACATACAAGTTGGGGTACAGGCCAGAGGCATGGGCGGCGAGGGTTCACCAGAGACAGAGCAGGGAGCAGAACAGGCAGATCAGAAATACACTGCTGAGGGGAGCAGCGGGCAAGGCAGGAGAGGTCTGCCACGCCATGTGGGATTCTCTCCGGCCGGGCGTCGAACTCGCGTCGCCGCTGCCAACAGCTCCACAGCGCAGTGCTTAACCGCTGTGCCACCGGGGAGCCCTAACAAATAATTAATTCTTAAGGTGCATGGGACTTCTATGGTGGTATGGTTACCAAACTCATCTCCATGGTCTCAGTTCCATGGTGTCACTCAGGAGCTCTGTAGTGAGGATACCAGCTTAACAAATATGCCTGATGCCCTAAAAGCATCCCTTGTTTCCCATTCTGTAGTATTTTAAGGGGAAGCTGATACCAGGAATGGCTTATTCAGTTTTTTGAGTTGATTATCTAGGTCAGGGATCCACAAATTACAGCCCATGGACCACATTCAGCTTTGTTTTTATACAATCTATGAGAACAAAGATAAGTTCATTTGCTCACATATTATCAAGTGATACTTTCATACAACAAAAATATAATTGAATAGTTGTGACAGAGACCACAGAGACTGCAAAGCCTAGAATATTTACTATCTCGTCCTTCAGAGAAAAAGCTGGATGATGTCTAGTTTAGAAAGAATGTTCTAGGGCCTCCCCGGTGGCGCAGCGGTTGGGCGCTGCGCTGTGGAGCTGTCGGCAGCGGCGACGCGAGTTCAACGCCCGGCCGGGGAGAGTCCCACATGGTGTGGCGGACCTCTCCTGCCTCGCCCGCTGCTCCCCTCAACAGTGTATTTCTGATCTGCCTGTTCTGCTACCCACTCTGTCTCTGGTGGGCCCTCTCGCTGCCCTACGCCTCTGGCCTGTGCCCCAGCTTGTATGTATAAAAAAAAAAAAAAAAAAAAAAAAAAAAAAAGAATGTTCTACTGCTATAGTGACTTAAAAGTTAGGAAACTGCAAGTATTAGCAACTAATAGCATTAGTAAAAGTGCTAACTAAGAACATCTTTACCATCAACATACCGTAGACATGGAGCTTTTCCTGACTCCTTGTACAACTTCAGGCTGTGATGCTGACACAAATTGAGATTTAGGTGACAAATACCTTTAAAAAAATTTTTTTATCAAAATTAGAAAGCTTTGAAAGACAAATGGTTTATACCTAATAAGATAAAGACAGATTTATGACAAAGGTCATCTAGCTTGTTGCTTTGCCAATTTATCAAAAAGAATATATTGCATTTTCTTGCCTGTATCTATATATTTCACTGTATATACTTAAATATATAATAATCCTGAGATAAATACTTTAAAGCAGAATATTAGATCAATAATCTCCTCCTTTTAATGGTTTCTACTTTCACTGTATCAGAATTAACAATATTAACACTGTGACATCTACCTTTTAATAGCAACCACTGCATTTAGGTGTACCCCCAAATGTGTTTCTCCCCCTCCCAAAATCCAAAATTTGTATAAATTGTGGAAGGAGGCAAATAACCTACACACACTTACTCAGTTGAACCAAAAGCATTTACATGCTTTTCAAGTCTAGATTGTGGTTCTTAAACTTTTCCAACTGTGGATTACTGTGGGAAAACTATCAACTCTACTTGCTGCTGCTAGAGAGGGCACTATGAAGAAACCAAATTGCTTCACTGCAGACTACTTGTCTCATGCTTTTTGTATGGTAGAGAAGGAATGTAATGCATAGATTGGGAAAAAGAAGGTGAAGGAATAACCTAAATGCCAAACTGTAAATTCCTTAAATAAGGATAACTAGCTTTTCTCACTTCAGTCTAAATCTAGAGAAAGAGGTCTCCAACTGGCTAGTATTGAGGAAATGGGAATTGCATGGAAATCCTGAGTAATCAAGACAAAGACTTCACATTGAGCCTCCCTCGTGGCGCAACGGGTAAGTGTCAGCATTATGAAGCTATTTGCAGCCACTGCAGCACATGTTTGATCCCCGGCCAGGGAGATTCCCACATGGCGCAGCAGACCTCTCCTGCCTTGTCCTGTTGCTCCCTCAGCAGTGTATTTCAGTAGATCTGCCTGATCTGCTCCCTACTCTCTCTGGTGAATCCTCTCACCCTCCCCTACACCTCTGGTCTACATCCAGCTCTTGTATGCATAAATAAATGAATCTTAACAACAACAAAAGACTTCACATCTCTCTTTGTGCCAGCCAAGAGTATAAACTTTGAGTAGCTCTCCTACTTTCACTTAATATCAATCTCAAATCATTTATAGGGGTTCAAGCAGAGTTCATAGACCAAATTTTGATAATCAGAGGGTTTTATGAACAAAAAACACTGATATAAAGTAGGTGGTCAACAAATATTTGATAGTCATCTTCACTTACTTCTGAATATCTCCAGTGTTTGTTTGTTTGTTCTTACTTTTCTTTAGTGACTTGGTTGTAACGGGATCACTTTTTCTGGAATTCAAGGGAGAAGCCAAGACACTTCCCTCACAGAAATTGTTCTTTAACAACAGAAAAGGCATAACAGACATTAAAAATATTTTTTATAAAAAAGCTATCGATCTGAATAATCATAATTAGTTCAGAATCCATAAAATTTTCATGAGTTATGCTCACATTTAAATTCTGTACATCTTTCAAATACTGACCAGACAAAATTAGTATAAACAAGATTAAATCTCCACCCAAATGGCCTAAATAGCATTTTTGTGCCACATTATAAAGCACACAGGCCATAATGATACTAATCTTATTATAATTTCTATAAAATTTTCTGATAAATAATTTCACACAATTATAGCTATCTAAATCTATAGGGAAACATTCAAAAAACTGTGAACATATCTGGAATCAAAGTTAGTTTCATGTAAAAATAATCTGAAGACTAAAGAGCAAACCAGAAATAACCATGAATATTTACTTGCTATAATAGCCACAAATTTGGGCCTCCCTGGTGGTGCAAAGGGTTAAGCGCAGTACCATGAAGCTATCCAGAGCCACTGCAGCATGAGTTTGATACCCAGCCAGGCAGATTCCCACATGGCGCAGCAGACCTCTCCTGCCTCACCCACTGCTCCGCTCAGCAGTGTATTTCAGTCGATATGCCTGTTTGGCTCCCCACTCTGTCTCTGGTGAATCCTCTCACCCTGCCCCCTCCCCCACCTCTGGCCTACACCCCAGCTTGTATGCATAAATGAATAAATCTTAAAAAAAAATAGCCTCAAATTTACTACTACACTATCTTGCAAGTTAATTTTCATTAGTGTTAGGAGGCATTTGGCCTGGACTACCAAACTTCCACAAGTAAACCAAAAACTATTCCAAAATACCAACAGATCTACTCTTACTATCCCATGTGAAAATAGGAAAGTAGGCTCTTGAAAGGGTAAGAAAAGTAAAGAAGACCCCAGATTCTTCTCTTTGATATATTTTCTTTTCGATCCCATTTGTTAATCTATTGGTCCAGTCTTTAATTTTCTGATTTTGTATCTTTCCAAAGCTCTCCTACTTAAATTTAAAAAAGAAAAGATATCAAAATCACACGCGATCTAAAATTTGGGTTTAATGTTATGAATGATAGGCCTCTCAAAACTGAAAACAACAAAAAAAATCCCAATTCTGGATTTTCATTTTGATAAGTATATTTTAAGATATTTGTCTGAAAGCAGAGGAATTGTTTTCAGAAGCTCTGAAAATAAACATACATTAGATTTCCCTTAAATTGTGTGACTGATGTGTACCTTTTTCAGGTGAGTAAGAAAAAAATATTATAAGAAATTACTAATAGTGGTAACCTTTGGGAAAAAGACTGGTATAACAGGTAGATAAGGGGGGACAGGAAGTTTTCATTTTTCACTAAACAGCTTTTCCACATAATCTGAATTTACTAAATACATATAAAAAAGGTATACTGGAATTGAAGTAAATATGTAACAATATACCAAAGATTTAAAAATACACAAAAAGTTTTGTTTGAAGCAGAGTATATATGTCAGAAACAGCTTCTAGTTATGGTGATTGCTTCTTCACATCATCAAAACTACATAGTCAAAGCCATTTCAAAGTTCTCTGCTAAAACTTACAATATTAATGCTTAGCTTTCTTGCTAGTTCTTCATCACTTTTCAGTTGCTCTTCCATCTCTCTTTGCCTTTGCTCTGCTTGTCTTTTCTCCTCTTCTTCCTCCTCTGCTAATAATCTCTGTATGTATTCTTCACTGGCTTTGTTTTCTTTTTCTTCATTGGCTCTTCTCTCTGCCTCCACCTTAAAAATGATTAATAAAGAACAATCCTCTGAATTTCTCAGTATACTTGTAATACTAAGAATAGTAAAATAAGAGAACAAATTGTAAGAACCAAAATATCCCAGATGAAGTACAAATCTGGAGAGGCAAAGTTCTACAGAATAGTTCAAGAAATTTCTTTCAGGAAACCTTCCTTAGTCAGTCCAATGAAAGTTCAATTAAGTCTCCACCTTCCCTAGCCTCAGGTGACTAATTTAAGCCTAAATTCTTGAACCAAACCTTAGCAAAGGAGATGGAGAGACTAAAGTGGACTTCGATTCATCAGCATCTACTCTTGAAGTTATGGTGAATCAATCCCCAGAGTTGGCACGAGTGGAAGGGTGCTGAAGAAGCCATAGCAATGGTCATTGTATGGTTTACACATATGCTAACATAATAAAGCAAACTTATTTTCCTAGAATAGTAAAGTGGCCATTTGGATACTCAAACTCAGATTCTCCATCATGCTTGTGGTCATTTAAACGATATATTCTGAAAGAAATAATAAAGGAAACCACTATAGAAATCCAAAGGATTTAACTCCAGAGTAGGCCCTTGGTCCAATTTGAGCAAAGGAAAAATAAGGAGAGTGTTGAAAGGACTTCTGCGTTTTCTTGCTGTTAAAGAAAAGTCATTGGAAGAGACGAGTTTCTTCCTTTGCATGTTGTAATACATCTAAGGTTTGTATTCATCTTACTATTAGACTGAGGATAAAGCCTACTGACAGAAGTCAGCAGAGATCTAGAGCTAGAGCTCTGGATGAAACCAGCCTGAAGCCCCTACCTCTGGAATTCTTAGTTTGAGTTGTCATAACAAAAATCAACAATTTTCTTATGTTTAAGATAATTAAAGTTTTGTTTTTTTTTTTAATTTGCAGTCAAAAACATCCTGATAGAGGCTATTCTCACTACATAGTTATGAAGGTTAAATCAATCATTTAAAACCCTTAAGGACATTAGACGATACATATTTTTTTATTTATTTATTAGTTCTTCTAGACCTGCATGATCCAACAGAGTAGCCACTAGCTACATGTGGCTATTGAGGACCTGAAATGTAAACAGTCCAAATTTGATGTATATTATAAATACAGTACAAAAAATATTTTGAAATTAAGTAAAAAGGTAAAAATTTTTCATGATTAACTTTATCTATAACTTTATAATTAAGACCTAATTATATAATGTGATAAATTATATAGCTAATATAAAGTTATACCTTTACATAATAATTTACATTCACTACATAATATTTTAGATATGTTGGATTAAACAAAATATAACATTATTAATTTCACCTGTTCTTAAAAAAATCTTTTTAAAAAAAACTGTGGCTACTAGGCCTCCCTGGTGGCGCAGCGGTGAAGCACTGTTCTGTGGAGCTGTAGGCACCCAGCCGGGGAGATTCCCACTTGGTGCGGCAGACCTCTCCTGCCTCGCCCGCAGCTCCCCTCAGCAGTGGATTTCCATCGATCTGCCCGTTCTGCTCCCCACTCTGTCTCTGGTAAGCCCTCTCGCCGTCCCACACCTCTGACCTGTACCCCAGCTTATATACATAAATAAATAAATCTTAAAAAAAAAAACAAACTGTGGCTACTAGTTATGATCTACAGGTTGACACACTATTTCTATTGGGTGATACTGCTCTATATACGAACCAGGAAAGGGAGGAGGCAGGTACCAGGGCTTCACTTGTAGGCACTACTCTTCTTTTACTACTTAAGTACTTTACAATGAGCCTTCTGTACTCTCCTCATGTAAACTCATTGTATCCCTCCAAATTCTTATGTTGAAGTTTAACTCCTAATGTATTATTTAGAGGTCGGGCCTCTAGGAGTTAACTGGGTTATTGGTACCCTTTCAAGGATTAGAACTTTTAAAAGAAGAAACAAGAATGATGATATGGAGCATCCCTGGTGGCGCAGCAGTTGCTGCGCTGTGGAGCTGTCAGCAGCGGTGACGGGAGATTCCCACATGGCGCGGCAGACCTTTCCTGCCTCACCCGCTCCTTCCCTCAGCAGTGTATTTCCCTTGATCTGCTTGTTCTGCTCCCCACTCTGCCTCTGGTGAACCCTCTCGCCACCCCACCCTTCTGGCCTGTACCCCAGCTTGTATGCATAAATAAATAAATCTTTAAAAAAAAGTGATGATATGTATCCATCTATCTCCCCACATACCCCCAGATGAAGATACAGACATAAAGCAGCTATGGCCAAGAAACTGGTCCTCACTCAATACCAGATCTGCCAGCACCCTGATCTTGAAATCACCAGCCTCCAGAACTTAAGAAATAAATGGTTGTTGTTTAACTCACCCAATATACAGCATTTCTGTTACAGCAACCCAAATGGACTAAAATACCTTAAGAGATCTACCGCTCTTCCCCTGTTCTTTAAGTTCAAAGTTTCAGGGAAATGAAAGACAAATCTTTCATAATTAAATGCTTAGGGATGACTAGCATATAACACCAATTATGTATAAAGTGAAGCTAGTTTACAATTACTTTGAACACATGTAAAAAATGGAGGGAGCCTTTGTAAAGCACATTAAGAATATTTATATTGCAATATATACTATTTATATAAGCATAAGATGGTATGTAAAGTCACAAACTGAAAAGATAGCAGAGAAATTTTAAAGAAAAGAATAGTTGTCTAGTATCTACCTTGCTTATCTCTTCTTCATATTCTCTTCTCAGTTCCCCAGGCTTACTTAATAGATGAATTGGATGATAGTCATCAACTGTTTCAGATTAAGAAAGAAAATAGTATTATAGGCAACATAGACTTTTATGGCTAGTTTTGATATTCTATTAGAATTATACAAATATGCAAAACTAAAAAATGCATAATTTTTAGCAGCTACAGCAATTTCTTTATGGAATTTCATTTTTTAAAGTCAAAGGCTTTCTTGTAGAAAATGACACATGAAAACATATACTTAACTCTTTAGAATCCATTAATATGATAGTAAAGAAAATTTTTTAAAGATTTATTTTTATGTATTTATGCACACTGGGGTGTAGGCCAGAGGTGTGGGGAGTGAGAGGATTCTAGTGGAGTTACCAAAATACACTGCTAAGGGGAGCAGTAAGAGAGACAGGGGAGGTCTGCTGTGCCATATGGGTCAGCATCCTGGCTGGGGATCAGACTCATGCCTGCAGTGGCTGGTGACAGCTTGACAGCACTGACTTTAACCCCTGGGCCACCGGGGAGGCCCAGGTAAAGAAATTTTTAAAAAAAGTAATCCTGCAACATTGCTTTACACTGTTTAAGTTTGAGGATTTTTTTCAATTAAAGTAATATTGGTTTTGATTACTAGACCTTTGGTGGAAGGCATGGTGCATTATATACATTTGAGGTGTGACGCTGTACTCCTGAAACTTACACAGTGTAGTAAACCAATGCTTCCACACGCAACTTAAGAAAAATTTAAAAAAGCAAATAACAGACTGATACAGAAAGCATGACACCATTTATATAAAACAGAAATCACTATTTAAAAAGTATGCTATGTGTTTTCGGAGGATACATGGTTAATAAAAATAATGCAGTATTAAAATAAAAGTAGTCCTACAACAGCAAAGAGATTAGGGGGAGGATCAATCAATAAACAAGAAACTTTAACACATTCCTATAAAGTGGGAAGCTGTAATATAAGAGAGGTGACTGATACAGCAGAATGAAGGCATCTCTTATGCTCAAAAGGTAAGGTTACACCGACATGAGACGAGAATGATTTATCGATATATCTGAAGAACAACTTGGTTCAGAAACACAGAACACAATACAGTTCAGAGTAAGTGTGGGATGGGGAATTCAAAGCTTACAAACCGTTAAAATAAAAAACTTGGTTGACTGGCTTCCTGGTTATGTGCGTAAGTGTACATATGCATGCTCCACAAAGAACCTGAATTGTCTGGATAAAGCCAGTACAATAATTTAAAAGGTAGTGAGTGACCCACCGCAAAGTTTTCTGAAATCTGGCAGTAAGGGGTACAAAGCATAATGGCCAGGTTTCTTGACATTCATTGATATCCTCAGTAGGTGTTAGGAAAAACAAAGCTAGATAGATTCAATCAAGATCAGATTCTCATACAGCACAGAAAAGGATTTAATTCTATCCACACTCTTAAGGTATATGAATTTCTACTCTTAAGACAGGTGAATATAGGGCCTCCCTGGTGGCACAGGGGTTTAAGTCTCAGCATCATCAAGCTACTGACAGCCACTGCAGGATGAGTTCAATCCCAGGCCAGGGAGCTAACCCACGTGGCACAGCAGACTTCTCCTATCTTGCCCACTCTCCCCTTAGCAGTGTATTTCAGTAGATCCACCTGTTCTGCTCCCCACCCTGTCTCTGGTGAATCCTCTCACCCCTGGCACCTCTGGCCCATATACCCCAGTACTTGTATGTATAAATAAATAAAAATAAAATCTTAAAAAAAAGATAGGTGAATAAATCCATTAGAAATGTATACGTGTCTACCAAAATACAAGTAGAAAAATGATCACAGTACCAGTATCCATAACCAGGATTTGCAGCCAAATAATGCCCAACAGAAATGGACATAGAATTTCTCAAATGAAGAAACAGTTCTCAGTCTATTACAGCTCAGTAAGGAAAGAATCTATGGCACTCGTGCCACTACTTAACATCCACGCAACATAGTATAGCAATGAAAATAAAGAAGCTGTAGGGCCTCTCTGGTGGCACAACCGGTTAAGCGCAGTGCTGTGGAGCTGTTGGTGGCTGCCCTTGCAGGGGAGATTCCCACATGGTGCAGCAGACTTCTCCTGCTTCACCCGCTGCTCCCCTAGGCAGTGTGCTTCAGCCGATTTGCCTGTTCTGCTCCCCACTGTCTCTGGTGAACCCTCTCACCGTCCCACACCTCTGGCCCGCACCCCAGCTTGTATGCACAAATAAATATTTTAAAAATTTTTTAAAAAGAAGCTGTAACCACATATATCACAGATCATCACAAATGTAATTGTGAGCTAAAGAAGTCAGGCACAGAACTTAAGATTCCATTTTTTAAAAGGGTCAAAAACAGGCAAATTCTATAGATAATCAGGACAGTAGGAATGGTGAGCAAATTAGATGGGGGCCACAAGGAGGATTCAGAAGTTCTGTTAAAGTTCTGGGTCTTGGTCAGAACAGTGGCTACACAGACATGTTCCACTTGAAAAACGACTGAGCTTGTGCACTTTTGTGTATTATGCTATATGCCAATAAAATTTGCACGAAAAACAAAACAAGAAAGATTAATTTCCACAAAAGCAGAGTAAAATCTTCAGTAGAGGAAGTCAGCAGACCAATTCAACAAAAAATCATAAATGTAGAAAGGTATAAAAAACTGGAAATACAAAGTTCCTGGAAATTGGCCAAAAAGCATACAGCAAATGAAGAAATAGTTCCCAGTCTACTAGTTCTGTAAGAAAAGTAACAATCTGTGGCACTTGAGCTACAACCTATTCTTTTCCCACCCAGTTCAGTAAGAGGGAAGCTCCACTCCAAGTGGGTGTAACCCACTCTCACCACTTTTATTCAACATAATACAGAAAAAAATTAGGCAAGAACAAGAAATGCAAGGAATCCTAATAGGAAAGGAAAAGATAAAACTGCCACTATTTGCAGCTAACTTAATATACACAAAAAACCCTAAAGATGCACTAGAGAAACCCTATTAGAGTAAGTGAATTCAGTATAGCTGAAGGAAACAAAATAAAAATATAAAAATCTGGGCCTCCCTGGCGGCGCAGTGGTTAAGCACTGTGCTGTGGAGCTGTTGGCAGCAGCGATGCAAGTTCGACGCTCAGCCCGGGAGAATCCCACATGGTGCGGCAGACCTCTCCTGCCTCGCCCGCTGCTCCCCTCAGCAGTGTATTTCTGTTCTGCCTGTTCTGCTCCCCACTCTGTCTCTGGTGAAGCCTCTCGCCACCCCACACCTCTGGTCTGCACCCCAGCTTGTATGTATAAATAAATAAATCTTTAAAAAAAATATATATAAATCTGTTGAATTATATACTACTAACAAACTATCAGGAAGAGATATCAAGAAAACAATTCCACTTACAATTGCACAAAAAGAATAAAACACAAAGGAACAAATTTAACCAAGAAGGTAAAACTACACAAAACCGTAAAAAATTGAGAAAGGATACAAATAAATGGAGAGATACTCTGTGCTCATGTACTGGAAGAATTATTCTTGTTAAAATGCCCACCCTACCTAAAGCAATGTACATATTTACTGCAATCCCTATCAAAATATTAAAACATAAAATAAGGTCTGGGAGCAAAACTGGGGCGTTTCTTTGGGAACTTAGAAGTTCAAAAGCATTCACTATAAAACTTGGGTTACCTGCATATACCAGTGCAAGATCCACGCTCAGAAAACACCTGAGAACACCCTAAGCTTTCATCTTGGGCTGCTCCCCACACTCAGTGAAAACCTGGCTAAATGTTAAAGGACCACTTCAGAACCCATTGAGTCAATCTGTCAAGACAAAGAGGTGCTTTTGTGTTTTGAATCTGCTACTGTTTGTTTTTCAGCTCCTGGCACTCAAGGAAATTAATTTGTTCAAAACACTAGATGAACAGGAGCTAAGGCACAGAGACTTTAGTGATGACATACAAAAAAGAACAGTCTTTACAAAAATAGTTTGGGAAAGTCAGTAAACAGATTGACTATTACAGTCTTCAACAATCCAAAAGAAAAAAAGTTAAACTCCAGAGAAAGGTAAGAATCTGATTTCCAGGGCCTCCCTGGTGGCCTAAGGGTTAAGTCTCAAGTGCTATCACCCCAGTGGCCTCAGTTCAAACATCGGCCAGGAGGCTAACTCACATGGCACAGCAGACCTCTCCAGTCTCATACACTGCTCCCCTCAGCAGTGTATTTCAATAGATTTACCTGTTCTGCTCCCCACTCGGTCTCTGGTGAATCCTCTCACCCCCAACACCTCTGGCCTACACCCAAGTTCTTCTATGCATAAATAAATAAAAATAAATTAAAAAAAAAGAATCTGATTTCCAGAGTTATAATAATCAAAAGTGCAGTTTTCTAAAAAAAAGAAAAGAAAAGTCACAAGGCATACAAAAGCAGAAAGTATGGTTAATTCAAAGGAGTAAAATAAATTAATAGTAGTGATACAGGAGGAAGCAGTGACATCAGACTTACCAGACAAAAACTTTAAAACAACTGTCATCAACAAACAGTACTGGGAAAACTGGATATCCACATGGTGGATATCCTTAAAGATGCACTAGAGAAACCCTATTAGAGTAAGTGAATTCAGTATAGCTGAAGGAAACAAAATAAAAATATAAAAATCTGGGCCTCCCTGGCGGCGCAGCGGTTAAGCACTGTGCTTAACCTTATCTTATACCACATACAAAAATTAACTCAAAATGGTAAAAAATAAAGACTGAAAACTATAAAGCTTCTAAAAGAAAACAGGGAAAAGGCACCACGATATTGGAGTTAGCACTGATTTCTTGTATATAACACCAAAGCACAGGAAACAAAATGCAAAAACAGACAAATGGGATTACATCAAACTTAAAAACAATGCATCATAGGACACAATGAGTGAAACAGCAACCTATAAAATGGAGAAAATAGTTTTGCAAACTGTATCTGAGAAGGGGCTAATATCCAGAATATATAAACACCAATAATTCGATGACAAAAAGTATTAAAAAATGAGCAAAGGTTGTATGTGTGTGGGGGGAGGATAAGCAAAGGACTTGAATAATTTTTTCCCCCCAAAGACGACAAATGACCAATAAGAACATGTAAAAATGCTCAAGTCAGGGAAATGCAAACCGAAGTCACAATAAAATAACATTTCACACCCATTAGGATGGCTCTATCAAAAAGTACCCAGAAAGTAATAAGTACTGATGAGATTGAAAAAAAAAAAAAAAAAGGGAACCCATTGCTGGTAGGAATATAAAATGGTACAACTAAACATAGAGTATGGTGATTCCTCAAAACATAAACACACAGAATTACCATATGGTCCATCAATTTCTTTTTAGGTATATGCCCAAAAGAATTGAAATAAGGAATCTGACTGCTAGTCAGTGTGGATCTCTCAGTGAGAAAGGTGGTCATAAGATTAAAGCAATATGAGTACTAGGACTCTAGTTCAGGTGACAGGGACATGCTCCCCAATTCAACTGAGCAGGCCATCTCTACTGCTGGCATTCTGAAATCCATCACTGAGTGTGTGAAACAGATCTGCATGGTCATGTTGGAGAACCCCTAGCAGGGTGAAGGGTATGACCCTCCCTACTGGTCCACACCACCTTATCCATGTGCCTCAACCTTGACTTGGAGAGCCATCTTTAGAATCCTATATCACTTAAAGACAGTATGCCATTCCACAGTTGCAGACTGACCAAGCTGGATCAGTTGGCAATGCAACGGTCTCATTTTCCCGTGACACATGGTTAACACCAGATTCAGTGCAGGTTTGAATGAATCTCAGACTACGTCTCATGAACTCACTATGAGACTTGATTGGCTGCATTACTGAGTGTCAAGGTGCCAAAATCAATGTTATCTGTCACATGTCTGGGACACAGATCAAAATTGGCAACCCAGTGGAGACACCTACATTTAGGCAGGTTACCTCACTGGATCTGCTGCCAGCATTAACCTGGCTCAAATCTCTAACCAATGTCAGGTTCTCCTTGAAGATGGGTGGCATGGGAACAGCTAAGACAGTACAGATTATCCATAAACACTTTCTGCTGTTCACTACTCAAGATCCATCTGTGTAGTTTCTCAATAGTTAGTGATTCCAGGTTTTAAACAGTTTGTAAAATTTCAGTTTCTACATACTTTATCATCCATTCATGATACTGTAATTAAAGCATTTTAATTCCTTTCTCTGTTCAGCTGTTAATGCTGATAGTCCTATTTAGTTTCATAAGCTTTTCCCTGAGGTTGGTTTTTTTTTTTGGTTCACGAATATTTTTTTGTCATGGAAATGTAAGAGTGTTCTATCAATACATTTCAGTTTAGCTCTGTAATGGCAAGAGTTTTAAAAAAAAATGTAAAAGATGGACTGGAGCCTTTTGTTTGTAAATAAATTTTAAAAAAGAATTGAAAGCAGGTACTCAAGCTGTATGTATATCAATAGTCACAGCAGTATTATTTACAACAAAAAGTGGAAGTAACCCCAAAGTGTTCATCAATAGAAGAATGGATAAACAAAATGTGGTAAATACATATAATGGAATACTATTGGGTTATAAAAAAGGAATGAGTTATACAGGTCCTATATAACATGGAGGAACCTTGAAGACATTAGGCTAAATGAAATAAACCACAGAAAAAGACAAAGATAATATTTATATGAAGTACCTAAAATAATCTAGTTCACAGACACAGAAAACAGAATGGCTTCTAAAAATTGGGAGGAGAAGGGATTGGTGAATTATTGTTTAATGGATATGGGGCTTCAGTTTGGGACGAAGAAAAAGTTCTGGAGGTGAATGGTAGTGAAAGATGCACACTAGGTGACTGTACGTAGTGTCATTGAACTAAACCCTTAAAAAATGGTTAAAACTGTCAATTTTTTATATGTATTTTCCACACACACACACACACACACACACTCACAAAGATACCATTCACATCTTCTAGGAAAGTTCAAAAAAACTCTCAAATAACAAATGTTGGTGAGGGTTGGGAGAAACTGCAACCATTACAGATTGCTGGTGAGTGCAAAATGGTGAAGTCCTGTGTTAATGTTTGGCAGTTCCACAAGAAGTCACACAGAGTAATTCCATTCCTAGGTATAAACACAAAAACTGAAAATGTATTCAAGCAAATAGATGAACATGAATGTTCGCATCAGCACTATTCAAACAGCCAAAAGGTGGAAACAATCCAAATGTCTATTAATGCAAGAAGGGATAAAATATATCCACAAAATAGCATGTTCTTCAGCCATAAAAAATGAAGTGCTGATAAATGCTACTATGTACCTGCACATTTAAAGTACTATCCTTAGTAAAGAGGCCAAATACAAAAGATGACATATCATATGAACACACTTATATGAAACATACAAAAGAAGCAAATTCAAAGAGACTTAAAGTGATTAGAAACTGGGGGGTCGAGGGTCATGAGAATAGGGTATCATTGCTTAATGGTTAAAGAATTTGTCTAGGGAGATGAAAAGTTTTGTAAACAATGGTGATGGTTGCACCACACTGAACATACTTAACACCACTGGGAACACTGTTAGTGGATCAACTATATGCTAATATCTCAATGAAGAGGTTTTAATAAAAGACAACTACTGCCAAAAAAAGCGATTAAAATGGGAAATTTTATTGTAAATATCTAACAAAACAAAAATAATTCAAAATAAAGCAATTACACCAGAGCAGTCACCATATTAAAAGCCTAGACAAGAAACACTGCATGGGGTTATGACCACTTAGTGATTAAAGCTGTTAAGAGTCAAGTATCAGGTTTGGGGCATAGTGAATAGCTTTTAAGTGCACACTGTGGGAAGTTTTGAATAAAAATGATTGAACTAGAAGGAACTGGTAGTAGAAAGCGATTTTAGGCTCACTGCAGCTGAAGAGAATAATTAAACAAATGAATTCTAAGGGGAAGTAAGAAAGGAATTGAAAGTAAAAGAAATACTATAGAGGAATCAACGCCTTCCTTATTTCTAAAGTTACTGTAGAGACACTATCGCTCATCTGTGAATATTTATAGACGTTTTTATATAACTGAAGGCGCTACACTGGCAATTCTTGTGAGTCCGATCCCCTTCCTCCCCCAACCAATTTTTAACCCAACAAATACCAACTGAACACAGCCTGGGCATTATAACAATAAATTCTGTCATGGTCCTTCCTTAATCGACATTTTGGAGCCCCTAAGAGCCAAACTCCCGTGACTTACTTAGACAAATATTAGTCTGGGTTTTTTTGCTTTTCTTTTTCAAAAATGAATGTGTGGAGTCACTTATTAAAGGACTTTTTTCAGCCAATAAATACGCTGGTTTTACTCACCGATTTCCCCTGATTCCTGTCCAGACGCTCTCAGCTTGCATTCCTTTGGATAGTGTTTTTGAATTATCTTCCACAGTTCCTCGTTGACAAGAGAATTTCTTCGGGTATGGTACCGGGTCCACGAAGAGACTCGGCGGCGACAGAAAGGGCAGCATAAACTCGCCTTTTCGACAGTTGACTGGAAGCATGGATTACAGAGCGTGTGGTTACAAGGCAGTGTTACAGGCTCAATTAAGATTTCCATGCAAATCTGGCACTGGCATTCCGACAAGGAAGGGATGGCGTCTTTGGGTACTGCCATTTTAATATGCTAACAAGGCATATTTCAACATCAACACCTGAAAGAGAAAGAATCGTGGTTTTGACCCAACTACGGACAGAACAAACGAACAGTTTTGTGTTTAAATATTATGCCCAGTAGTGTGTCAGCATTCAGAGATGCAAAGCATCAGACATGTCTTGAAGAAGAAAAGGCGCTCTGCGGGCCAGGTAAATAGTACTACCGTGCAAAGAGGTGTATTTACCCAAGTTTAAGGACCCAAGTTGGGCAAGAAAACAAATCAAAGTTTCCGTCGGGAGACCATAACTGCTCCGAAGCATCAACGCAGCCGTTGCAGCAGAGCGGACGTAGAACTCCGCCCTCTGGCGCAGCGAGAGGTTTGTGCCCAGCTCCCTCCACCCTCTTACCAGGTGTGGATGCTCCCTTAGCTCCCGGCATCCAACCCGAGGCCGCTGGGGTGCGATGTCTCGGGGCCACAGCTCCGGGAAGAACGCCGCTTCCGCCAGGACGCAGGACTCCGATGGAGCAGGACTTCCGTTTTCCGTTTTTTGGGGGGAGCGCGCGAACCCCAGAGTTCCAGCTTTGGGGCGCCAGCGCCTTTTCTCTCCGCTCGGAGACCGCACCGTACCTCTCATCCGTCTGCTCTGAGACCTACTCTCTGCCCACCCAAAAGGTTAGTGGCGTCACAAGTGCCCGCCAAAATGGCCCCACCCACCAAGAGACCCGCCCAAGGGCAGAGACGTCAGAAGTTCGTCGGGTGGAACTTCCGGCAGCTGCGCGCACCTCCGGCCCCGCCCCGCAGTCCCGTCCCCGCCGCGCCGTGCTTCGGCACCGCTGTCACTCCTGCTACTGCTACATTGGGGTGCCACCTTGCCTTTGGCTGTCTGCTTCCGGAGGCTGTAGCAGCCCAGGACTGTTGTGAGCTCCATCTCTGAGAAGAAAAAGAGAAGCCTCAAAGCAAATAGAGACTCTTATTTTCAGTACTATGTTTTGTTTTTGTTAATTTGTAACTAAACGTAGATCTCTACCCAAAGTTTTTCAAAGTTTGAAAAATATCTTCGACGTTTATCTGTCCCAGAAAGGCTATGGCAGCTAGAGAATCCGCAAACTTGATCTGATGCTGCCTTCTGTTGTCCACCGCCTAAAACTGCCAACTAGCGGTAGGTTAAAGGACTGCAGAGCCTTGGAGGGATTACAAAACTGCAGGGCTGCCTCTATCCTGGAGTTTAGGTTTCGCGGGCATCAGTTATAATGCACTACTTTATTATTAAATTTCAACCTTGAACAATCAAGATTAGAAAGGAGGAAAAAAGTAAGTAGTTTAACTTTTCTTGTATTTTTGTAATAAGTTTTTCCACTTTGTTATAAAATAAAAAAACATGGCCAATCTTGAGGCAGTTATGCCAAGTTTCACCAAGACTTAATAAACCTAACCTTATTGCAGTTCCAGAGCCTATACCAAAAGTGGGATTTTAAACCAATCTATAATTTCCTGCCACTCCTTCCCTTTGCCTTCATCATTAGGGTAAGGGACGTTGCCTGAAATAATCTCTTTTGTTAGTAGCCTTGTCCCATGCTCTTTCTGATTATAAAAACCTTCCATTTTGTTCACCTACTCCTAGCACTTTTCTGTTTGCAACATGGGATGCTTCCTCGTTCAAGAATTATTGGATACAGACAATTAAACCTTTAAAATTGTTGTTACGAGTTTTGTTTTTTAACAATGTTGATTTTTTGTACTGCCAGCTCATCTCACTGAATTGAGTTCTATGGGAAAAAGCAGATTAGGGCTAGGAAAATAATGGGGGATTATTATTAACTCTTGCACTTTGATTTCTGTTTCATTCATAGGACATAGCACATAGCATTTGGTGCTCAAGAAACATTATAAATAGATGGACAATGTGTGAGTTCCTTTCTAGTATAAATGACTATGGTACTGTACTAGAGAGAAAATGTACATCAATGTATAATTTTTTTAAGATTTATTTATTTATGCATACAAGAGCTGGGATGTAGGCCAGAGGTGTGGGTGGGGAGGGGGAGTGAGAGGATTCATCAGACTCGTGGGGAGCAGAACAGGCAAATCTACTGAGATACACCGCTGAGGGGAGCAGCAGTGAGGCAGGAGAGGTCTGCACCATGTGGGTTGGAGTCTCTCTGGCTGACTATCCGAACTCATGCTGCAGTGGCTGCGGATAGCTTCTTAGTGCTCTGACTTAACCCCTTGCACCACCAGGGAGGCCCCTCAAAGTATAATTTATATCACCTCATCATGTGTATAGATATATTGTTTTAATTTTTTTGTTTTTAAATATATATAATACATTCATACAGTTCTTTGTGCCCATGAGGAATAATCAGCCTGTAATATAATCAGGAAAGAAAGCATTTATTCAAGAAAAGAAACCATGATTCATTCATGACCAAGGGGCAGCCCCCCCTTGATGGTGTGTACCGTCAAGACAAAGCAGACACTTAAAGGCAGGCAGGGAAATGATCTGCATTTAAGTCACTTTTGGGAAAACTTTTGGATTGTGTAGGGGAGCAAAACTGCCATCCCAGAGTCTCTTTTTCTCAGGGTATAAAATAACTCTTTAAAAATGATTCTAATTGAAGAAACACTGATTTACATGGTCGTTTGCGTTTTCAGAGGCCTTTTTTGGCAAAAAATTTACTTCATAGGAGGGATCTGACAGCAAGGTGGAGGCTGCCTTTTGTAAAATACATTTAAATATTCAAAGGGAAAACTGTCTCGTAAGCCTTACATGGAAGACCTAATTTCCTTTACTCTTTTGAATGGAGAAGACACAGTTTAAACTTGCTTACCAGTCTGGGCCTTTCCAAACTGACCTTCCCCTTTTATCCCTTTGTTGTAACTGAGTTTATTTAAGATAGTATCTAAAGCCACCTGTGTGAGTTATTCAGACATGCTGGGTCTCTCCATGTATACAGGAGGGATATACAGTATTATTAAACTTTTTGGCTCTTTTATCAATATGTCTGATGTTTGTTTGATGATTATCTGCCAGCTTAGAAAAACCAAGAATGGCATGGGATTATTTTCCTTTGTACCTGATAATTGGTTCTTAAGTCTACTTGTCCATGATTGGTGGGCAAAAATCTCCAGGGCCTCCCTGGTGGCGCAGGGGTTAAAGTCAGTGCTATCAAGCTTTCAACAGCCATTGTGGCATGAGTTTTATTTTTTAAATTTTTTTTTATTATTGTTATTTATGTCTTTTACATTTTGTATTCCCCTTGGGTAGCCCACCACCAATTCACCTGTGATCCATCTCCATGGTCCCTTGTATTCTTTTCTCTTCCCTTTTGTGTCCTTATCTCCCCCCCCACCCCCCCAGTGTCTCTCTCCTATTTGGTTTCCCTATAGTCCTGTTATATGTGAAACCATTCTATATTTTTCTTTTTCTTTCTGGCTTATTTCACTGAGTATGATTCCCTCTAATTCCATCCATGTTGCTGCAAATTGCATGTGTTTATCTTCTTTGAATTTGCATTGTGGCATGAGTTTTAACCTGTCGCAGGCCAGGGAGCTAACCCCCATATGGCACAGCAGACCTCTCCTGTCTTGCCCACTGTTCCTCTCAGCAGTGTATTTCAGTAGATCTGCCTGTTTGCACCCCACACTGTCTCTGGTGAATTCTCTCATCCCCTGCACCTCTGGCCTATACTCCAGGTCTTCTATGCATAAGTAAATAAAAATAAATCTTTTTAAAAAATCTCCTCCAGACAGAAGGATGAAGGGTGGAGGTTTGTTATCATGATCAGAAGATGGTCTCTTGGGTTTTTTTTGGTAGTCCCCAAATGACTCAGTCAGCTGTTTAATTTTTGTCTAGCAGTCTCAGTGTAGCAGTTAGAGACAAAATGGGATCTATTTGACTCAAAACAGGTTCCAAGCTCAAAATTCGAAATGTACAAAATGAAGAATGAAAGGATTTCCTCCTTTGATCCTTATCCCTAAGACTATCACTTTCCTCTAAAAGTTGTTAATGGATATATTATCAATTGTGGGTGTGGATGTGTTTGCTTGTTCCTCTACTTAACAATATATATTGGAAATAAACATTTTAAAGTATTTTAAAGCCACAGTGCATCTTGGTAGTAACTCCCTATCATTATACAATTGCAGAAAAAAAATTTCTTCATTTTCTTAAATGGCTACAAAGAAGGTATCCATTGTATCAATTTATTTTTTATAAAGATTATTTATGCATACAAGAGCTGGGGTGTAAGCCAAAGTTGTGGAGGGGATGAGAGGATTCACCAGAGACAGAGTGAGGAGCAGAACAGTTGGATCTACTGAAATACACTGCTGAGGGGAGCAGTGGGCGAGACAGGAGAGGTCTGCTGCACCATCTGCGCTAGCTCCTTGGCTGGGGATCGAACTCATGCCACAGTGGCTACTGATAGCTTCATAGTGCTGAGACCCAACCCCTTGCACCACCAGAGAGGCTCCATTGTATCAATTTATTATGATCCTTTAGCACTCCCCTCACTTTTGCTTTAAAAAATGAGGCTTTAACAAATTGTATATATGTATTTTTCCCATTTGCATGGTAAGTTACTAGAAATGGAATCTTTGGTTCATAGGGTAGTTCTTGACGGATGGTATCAACTCTGCTAGGGATGTTTTTTGCTCTTCAGGGGCCTTCACTACTTTTCCCTTCTCAATGATCTGAACAGCCCTCAGCAAACCATGTTGCAGAACCTGGTTCTTTACCATATTAGTGATCATGAAATTGACATCCCTGATGTACATCTCCCTCACCTTAGCAGCATAGTGTTCTGCCTTGTTACCATGTGCGATAAAGAAGGTACAAAGCACTGTGATATCTCCTTCCTGCAGCCCATACTCCTCCAGGACAGACTCCCACACAATTCTAATGCGTTTGTTCTTGACTTTTCGTCTGAGGACCGATGCTAAGGTGGGAAGACCTTTCACCAGATCTGGTAGCTTCTCAAGCACACGTGTGTGCAGGCAGGTAAGTACTTCGATGACGTAGCTGTATAAAATATTCAATTCCATTGATGTGAACCTACCAAAAAATGTAATAGCTTCTTCAGCAGTAGAAATCATTCAGGAAAAACACAACAGAATTCCTTTAGGATAACTCGAAGAGGTACAAATCCACTAACAAAACTAGCTATGGTATTTTGGAAAAGACTTGCTTCAGAGCTAGGGCCTATATTAAACGAGGTAGCTTAATTTTCAAGGTATCTATACTATAAATTTATTTGTAGCAGAAGAGTTATATTATCCATTTTCTGTATTAGTAAGACTTTGGCAAGCAAGAGACTGTGGTGAGATATGTACAGCAGTTCCTGGCATCTAAGCAGGGGCTCAAGTTAATCTTTTTTTGAATGAATAAACTTAAAGTAATTTTTTTACAACCATTGTTGGAACTATATTAAGGAATTCGATTTTAGGATGACCACTGCAACATCTCACAAAGTCACAAAATGTCACTTGGTTTCTCATTGGATACTCACTTGAGTGCCAGAACTGCTGTCCACAGCTCATCTTGGGCTGACTGACTTGCCAAAGTCATGCTGTGATGTTCAAATTTTTGTGTCAGGTTATCTTTGATAAAATCCAGTTCTTTGAACTGTGCTTCTAAAGCTTGAAGTTTGTGGTCTACTCTGCAAGATAAAAGAATCAAGGGTTAGTTTAGGTCAGATAATAAAACTACGATTTTGCCTTAAGATAAGGTTCTAATATATTGTTGACAACCACTACCAAATAGTAGTAGCTATTCAAATATAAGATTATGAACTGATGTATAATTTGCCATTGTCTAGTCATCATTCTAGTTCTTGCATTCCTTATATTGCCAAACTTTTGAATTATCTAACTACTTTGAGTTATCTGTCAAGTCTTATTTTTGTATTGCAGTTTGACACAGGCATTACGTTGATTCTCACAACAACCATAAGAAGTGAAGCAGTCATTTGTACAATTTTACAGATAAATTGAGTTTCAAAGAGATTGTGAGCTAAGGTCATAGAGGTAGGTAGTTTTTAAAAAGGTGGCTCTTTCTACACTATTTTGACTATTCATATCCTACCCTTCCTTCAAGGGTCAGCTCAAATTCCATGTCTTGCCTGAATCCCCCTAACTTTCTACCTGCCATCCCCATGTCCTACTTTATTTTTAAGAATTAGTTTTTCATGAACTAAATGGTAAGCTCTTAGAGGGAGGGGAACTGAGACTATTTTTCAGACATTTTTCTGCCCATCTCCAATTTCCTAGCAGGGACCTTACAGGGATGTAATAAATTATGTCTCATATGGTTGACATCTGTGATATTTATGAGATGCTGAGCTGTATTAACAGCCAACAAGGGGATCTGAGTAGCTCTGAACAGCCCTAATCATCAGAGGGCACTGTGGCACAGGAATCATGCTTAAATGAACCGCAAAGAACTGTAACAATACAACTCACTTGCAGGAAGTCATTCACATTGTCTTTTTTTTTTTTTTTTTTTTTAAGATTTATTTTTTATTTATACATACAAGCTGGGGTACAGGCCAGAGGCATGGGGCGGCGAGAGGGTTCACCAGAGCCAGAGCGGGGAGCAGAACAGGCAGATCAGAAATACACTGCTGAGGGGAGCAGCAGGCGAGGCAGGAGAGGTCTGCCGCACCATGTGGGATTCTCCCCAGCTGGGCGTCGAACTCGCGTCACCCGCTGCCGACAGCTCCACAGCGCAGCGCTTAACCACTGCACCACCGGGGAGGCCCCATTCACATTGTCTTTAATGAAGGAAGGATATACAAATACACATATCACTTTGCTGAGATTCTATGTCCCCAGTGACCTGAGTATTCTTATGGTTGCTCAGGGTTCTGTCCTTGACCATCTTTTCTTGGTCCTCAATTTCTCCCAAGATTAACTCAACTTTTGGTACCACCTGTCTCTTAAATCCTAGACCTGCTTCCCCTTCCCATCTCTTTTCTTCCCCTCTCTCCTCTCTCCCCTAATTTTGGTGGAGTTTGCTTTGTGCTTTGGATTTTGTTTACACACAGATAAAACTCACTGTGCAATGTGTTTTATAGGAGTGTAAACCCACATCACCTAATATACCATCAGTCTTTGTATGTCAAAACCATGTTATCTGTCATATTGTTTCTATTAACTTTTAGACCTTTAAGACTATGTATTAGGGCAAATTCTTGAGAGGAACTCTTGCTTGTCAATCAGTATAAAAGTTTACTATTATAGTGATTCTTCGGAATCCTCTCGTCATTTGGAGTCAATCTGAAACATGTCTGCAAATCTGAGTCCAGTCTGTTTCTATGACAATTCCCCAGCTCAGTTCATGACATCATTATCTATGCAAATGCTTGAACTAGAAGTCTCAGAATAATTCTCACATTTTTTCCTCTCTCTCCATTAATGTGTCCCTAATCTACACCCTCCTCTCCATCTCCAAGATTCCAGTTAATTATCATCTTTTACCTGAACCTAGCATTACAGTTGCCTAACTGGATCCCTGCTTTCAGTTTCTGCCACCTCTAATCTATCTTCCAGATATATTCTTCTAAAACATGATTCTGATCGGGTAACTTGACTGATTATATACATTTTATGCTGCCCTGACTTGCCCAGTGATATTGTTAAGAGTAAAGTTAGACCACTTTAGAAGGAAATGTAAAGCCCTTTACTTACCCTTTGCCCTGTTCTTCTGCCAGTCTTCTCACATATCCTAGTCACTAATTCCATGAGATATCTAGCCTCTGGCTGAACATAGTATGTGGTTCCAAGCTTCTGTGGCTATTGTGTACTATCCTCAACCTAGAATTCCTTCCCATATTTTTCTTTCTTGTGAACTCCTACTCACACTTAAAGATCAAGCTTAAATATCCCTCTATGCAGTGTTCTTTTCCTAGTGTTGAAGGCAAAATTAATTGAGGCTTTATATTCTCTTAGCCCTTTAGGAAATCATCATTACAAAGTTAGTCACATTAATTTATAAGTATTTTTATATTTGTTATCTTTATAGATGGTGATGTCCTTGAAGGCAGAAACTATATTTTACTTATTTTTGAATACTTATCATTTAGCATATGAGTTGAGTGAAATTATAGCACCTGGGAGTAAGTTTTTCTTTATTATTAATTTATCTATTTTTGAACCTGGAAGCCTTAAACCTTTTTATCAAAGACACAATTCTAATTTGCATTCCTGTAGTTCTTTGCCCATTTTTATTTTCATTCTCGAACCCATCTTCCCAGAAAAGCAGACCCATGCTTGTTCCCTCCCTGGAACCCTTAGCGACCTTTTCATTGCCTCCTTCAAGGATGTCAGGGTTGTGGTTTCATTGTTCATCTTCTTAAGGCAAAATGAAACAGAACAAGCAAAACAAAAACCCAATAGAGGTTTGAGTCCAGAGTCTTCTGTTGTCTTCCACTCCACAACAGGCAGCAGCAGTGTGAGTACTCAATCTGAAGTCTGCCGGAAAGGTCACTCAGTACAAGATGCTTTTAATAGCTTGTACATCCAAATATAGTTTCAAAGAGCTGACCGTGTGAACACAGGTGTCCTGGAATGCACTATTAATATTTGCCTTTGAAAAGTGAACCACAGTACATCAACATAGCATAAGGACTTTATTGCAATTGTGGCTCTGTGTATATTCTGGAAAATGTATATAAATATGCAAGTGTGTGTGTGTGTATATATATAAAAATATATATATTTGTATAAATTTATATATAAATATATTTAATAAACATATAAAAATATATTTAATATATAAATATAAAATATATTAAATATATTTATATATATGAATTTATATACATAAATAAATATGTATATAAATACACATGCACACTAAGATTAAATTTGATTAGGATAGTACTCTCAAATTTTAAGTACTCAATTATTAAATAACCTAGGCTTAACAGGCATATGAGATATTTTATTATATATTTCACCAATACTAAAAATCTAAGTATCATTAGAAACTAATATTTATTGAGAGCTTCTAGTATTAGAAGGGGAGTAAAGAGTGGAGGAGGTCTAATGAAACTGTAGTGGAAGGCTATTGGCATTTTGGTGGTGGGTAGGGTATGGCAACATTCATTTGAGGAAGTGTGAACCTGTACTTCTAAAATATACACAGTGCTATAAAACAATGTTACCTCAATAAAAAATAGCTATTAGAAATAAAAACAGGATTCCTCAATTCATGGGATTTAAACTCTAGTTGGGGAAATAAGACATAAACTTCAATGTTGTATGCTAAATATATACAGACTATAAAATTCATAGATGAGAGAGTGGGTTGCTGAAGCTTTTGATAATTGGGAAACACTAACACTGAAGGTAGAATTTGGACTTGGCCTAAAGGAAAATGCAGGTTCTTTGATTATAAGAGGAGAGAGAGAAAGATATATCTGGAGAAACTGTATGAGCATAACCATAGAGATGGCAAGGTACATGATGTGTTCACAACAATGAATAAGTATGTTTTGAGCAAAAGATTCATGAGAGAGAAAAACAACTATGAACCTTGATAAGGAAATAAGAGAAAAGGAAAGAACAGTGTAACTAGCATTGCTTTGAATCGCCCCTCTCCTCCAATTTTTGCTCTACCTTTCTTTCCCCAAAGAAAGAATTCATTATATATTAGTTCTGCTTGGTTTTGAACCTTTCTATTTTTTTATTTGTGTGTTTTTATTATCTTTCTAGTTTTGAACATTTTTATAAATGGAATCATATATAAAACTGTTTTGAGAGATTTAGCTCATATATCAATGGACTTATTTCAAATGTATATTCAAGCATTTTTAGTATAGTCACACTTGTGCAACTATCAGAATATATTTTGAACATTGTTACCTAATATAACCCTTCAGTAGTCACTTCACATGCTTTCCTATTCCCTCTCCTTCCTGTCATCCCTCAGCATAAGGAATGCGCCTACTAATCTACTTCCTGTTTTTGTAGAACATATTTCTTTATAGAATTTGCCTATTCTGGACATTTCATATAATCACCACATACACTTTTTTTGATGATGATTTCTTTTACTTAATACAAAGTGTTCTAAGGTTTATTCATATTATAGCATATATCTGTATTACATTCATTTTTATTATCAAAAAATATTCCATTATATGGTGCTATGAGCTGACTTGTGTGCTCTCCCAAAATTTATGTTTCAGTCTAACCTCTAATGTGATTGTATTTGGAGATAAGATCTTTAAAGAGGTGAGTAAAGTAAAATGAGGTCATAAGGGTGGCACTGTAATCCAATACAACTAGTCTCCTTACAAGGAGAAGAGACACCAGGGAAGTGTGTACACAGAGAAAGGTTATGTGAGGACATAGTGAGAAGGCAACCTTGCAAGCCAAGGAGAGAGGTCTTATGAGAAATCAAACCTGCCAACACCTTGATCCTGTACCATTAGTCTCCAGAAATGTGACAAATTTCTTTTGTTTAAATCTGCCAATGCGGTACTCTGTTATGGCTGCTCAAGCAGACTAAGAATTAAATGGAAATTCTACAGCTGAATAATGCGACAGACACTTGAAATAAAAAATCACTGGATAAATTAGGTCTTGATGAAAGGATGGCAGAGCAATAGAAACTCTTTAAGCTGAGGCACAGAGAAGGCTGAAAACTAATTACAGATTACTGAGAGCCTCAGTAATCTGTGAGACAATACCAAGAATTACAACATATGTATACTAGGATTCCAGCAAGAGAAGGCAGAAGATAAACATTTTTGAAGAAATGACAGCAGTATCATTTCAAATATCATTTGATCAAAATCAAATCACTGAAAAACAGTGATGAAAAGGACATCTTAAAGCACCAGAGAAAAGATGATGCATTAGATGCAGAAGAACAAAGATAAACATACTGTTATAACTTCTCAGAAGCAATACAAACCAGGGGGAAGTAAAATGTCATTTTAAAAATTATGAAACAAAACAAAAAAATGAGGGGAAGAACTACCAAGCCACAATTCTCTGTCAATGAAAAATATCCTTTAAAAATGAATGTATGCTATGAGATACCACCTCACACCTGAGAGGATGGCACACATTAAAAATACAGGCAACAACAAATGCTGGAAAGGATGCGGAGAAAAAGGAACTCTTCTACACTGCTGGTGGGAATGTGAACTGGTCCAGCCACTATGGAAAGCTGTATGGCGATTCCTCAAATTGCTAAACATGGAGCTCCCATACGACCCAGCAATAC
>PVIJ01013464.1:0-45004 GCA_004024925.1 Scalopus aquaticus
GAGGGAGGGAGGAAGGAAGGAAAGAAGCTAGCTGTGGGAGGATGGGGTAGGGACTGCCTGTCTCTTCAAAAGGGATTTGAAGAAAGCTCTAAAGAGAAATGATCTCAGGGCTGAGACTTTTAGGATAAGTTCATCGATAGCTGAAAAGAGGGAGGGATACATGTAGATGAGGTCATTCTAAGACCGTTCCTTCAAGAGTGTCTATGATGTTCTAAGCAATTTACATGTATCTGCTTATTCAAAGCTCTCTACTATCCTATGACTGAGGTAAGGAGACTGAGGTCAGGGAGCTTAATTCTCCAAATGCACATTGCCGGGAAGTGGTGAAAATATGATTCAGTGTGTTGGTGACTCCGGACTTGATTCTAACCACTGTGTTTTGCTGCCACTGTCTAAAACTTGGAGTTTGACTATTGTTCTGAATTTTAAAGATAACAATATCCTTAGGTATTTTATGAGAGATTCTTAAAGATTATAATTATGCATATTAAAAATAAGTGGTATATACAATACCATTAAAAAAACATAGAGTTTGGAAAACACTAAGGGCTTTGAGGACGGAGGGTGAATGCTGGAACGTGAGGGTGAAGACGGAACGTGAAGCCGGTGATATAGTCAGGGGCCTTTCTGTGGACAGACTGGAACCAGGTAAGAGTTTTCTGCTTCAATGTATCGGCCAGTGTTTCCCAAACTGGAACTCTGTGGGAGCTCTATTTTACACACATAAGTGGGATGTGGATACAGGAAAGGGACAGAATGTCACACGCAAATGATTTGGGAATCATGGTTTAAACCAAACTAGACACATTTTCTTTTGCTTCAGGACTTGTCAGAGCCTTTACCATGAAGTCCAAGAGGAAGAGAAAGCATTTTCAAACTTGTTTTTGGTGGCACACCACTCAATAGTCCCCTGAATGCTGAATTTGGGGCTTGCTAGCACAGAAGAGGGAGACAGATTGAGGGGTTTAGGCAGGGCATCACCAAGACAGCAGGGAAGGTGACTGGTGAGAAGAGGCAGGATTTAGATGGGAAGACTCTGCTGAATTCATGACTCTCCCAGCCAGGATGTGTGTGAAGGCCCGGGGTGGGGGGTTGCTGGCCTGCATCTGGCCCACTGGCAGCAAAGAGAGGCTTCTACTCACAGTGGGCCAGTGGGAAAGAAACTGGACTCACACACATGGCATTGTCCAAATGAAGCCGTGTTGCTTCTGTACAGAACAATGGGCTCGCTTTTCAGGGTAATTTACTGACTGTGGCATATCGCCCGGGCCATCAATTAAATTCCAATCCAATTTCCTTCCAAAGCATCCTCTGCCTTGGGAGTTCCTTTTCAACATGGAGCAAATTTGGCTGATGAGGCAGGAAGATGGATTGGGCAAAATCCACAGTGACTTTGCTTTTCATAAGGGCCAACCTCTCAGATCCTGCCTCACCGTCCAAAGGCTGTCTCCCAGCATTAGCAGAGAACGAGATCGAATTAGATCATGGAAGAATTTTAAAGCAATAGTCTACCTAAGAGGAGGCAGAGGCCCAGCCAGGGCCTGGCCAAAGTCGTGCAGCAATTAAATGAGAGCCCTACGTTGGGCTCCCATCATTCACTTCTTCCTCATTGCAACCGGCTCCCCCTGCAGCAGCTAGAGGGATCAGCAGCCTTAATCTGCTTTTATAACCCCTCGCTAAAATCCCTCCAGAAGCAGCCCAGTAAACTTGGAATAAAACCTGGTGGGAGGGAGTAGGCAGCAAGGATGTGATACGAAAGGTGAGTTGTGACACATCACAAGGACAGATGTGAATGTGGCATGACAATAGCTTCCCCCCACTCGGCACTCTGCGTGGACATTAGGCTGGAGGGTGGTTTGCCGAGGGGACTTTCCCTCCACACCAGGGGGTCGGCAGCACCACTGGCCGCTGCTCACTAGATGCCAATGAACTCTCCACCCCAGTCATGATAACCAAAAATGTCTCCAGAATTGTTGGGTTGGGGGGTAAGGGAAAGACTACTCCCCATTAAGAGCCACTGGCCTAAGGAAAGTCCTAGAAAGTAGGATGTGTTTGAAGGACAGTCTGGGATTCCACGCTGGCTGCTCTGCCTACTGGATGTGAGAACTCTGACATTGGCCTTTTTCTCTTTGGGCCTCAGTTTTCTCAGCTAAAAATGGGAAGGGTCATTTCTATTCCACAAGATTGTTTGCACTCGGATGAAACAGGCAACGGATGTGACGATATAATATCCATGAAAAAGTGCTAGAAAAGCATGATGTGATAAACTCTAATGCAGCATAATGGAACTTTACTGGTGTAATGACATGGTTACAGAGATATTATGGGATATAATCTTCTCCGTGACCAGGACTCCAGAAAGCAAGGCTCTGAAACATCACTGGGCATGGAACTCAACCGGGGTACTTGGTAAAAGCATAGACCTCTTGGTCCCACCTCCCCGCAAAAAAATTCTAATTTACCACATCTGAGATGAAACACAGGAATCTACACTTAAAAATCATCCCAGAAGGTTCTGCTGCAAGTGGTTTTTCAGAAACAAGAGTCTGAAGGAAGGCCCTATCCCAGGCCTTGCGCTACCCAAGTTTCTCCGGCAGTGGATCACAAGCTTAAATGAATGCACAAACCTGGAGCATGGGGAGGGGTCATGGGCACTGCCTGGGGGTCAGCATGGTGACCCTGCTTCAGAGTTCTGAGGTCGAGCGCTCATTGCCTTTTCTGTGTCCCTTTAGAAAACTGAGGTTTCCCCAGTCTCTGAGCCACCAGCCGCCAAGTTGACTTTATTTTTCATTTGCTTCTTACACAGCGTGACTGCCTCCCAAACATATTTTGATGCAAACATTGCCCAGTGTCTGATCAAAAATTATGGTAAAACATTGTCTTGTCATGAGGCTAATAAAGCATGTCATCCTGCCTGTCACAGAAGTTGCCTTACAGAGGCTGTTTGTGATCCGCCAGGGCCCGGCATTAATCTCCCTTCCATCCCTTCCACGCGGCTGCAAGAAACAGTCTACCATGGGAAGATTGATAGTACATTATCTCACCCCCCTCGTTGTGGCCATGAGTTGCCATTCCCACGATAGGAGCTGAGGGCACAAAGGGAGAGGACCAGGAAAGGAGGGAAGGGAAACCATTCGAGAAGGAGAACGCTTTCAGGATAAGAGCACTGGGGACAGTGTCAGAGAGCCAAGAACACAGAAAGTGGCTAAAGACACCAGCCCTAGAGGTAAAGAGCCCCAGGACAGTGCTAAGCCTGCTTTCAAAAGCTCCGGGATAATAACTTCATTTTTCTGAATCTCAGCTTCCTTATCTATGACATGGGCAAAAACGTAAAACCTGACAGAGGATTCAATTAGATTATGTCTGATGTCAGCCCAGTTCTTGCAGCAAGGGCTCAGCTACTGTTATTATTATTGATATTCTTCTTGTTGTTGTTGCTGTCCACTTCATCACTGCCTAGGTAACATGGGACAAGTCACTTTCTCTCTTTGGCCTCAATAAGGATTCCTGTGCATCTTTTAAAAAAATGAAAACAAGAGCCTTAAGTTGTAGTAGCAGAATTAACAGAGATTTTGGAAGCAAATGTTGGTGCATGTCAGGTAGTAAAGCACACCTCATGGAAGAAATAGAACCAGCAAAGACATGGAACCAAAAAAAAAGTAAGAGGCAAGTCTGCAGAATAAGTTAGGAATGTCTCCAAGTACCCTGCAGAGTGAATATGTGCATTCATACCTCCTGGAGATTTAAATTCTGGACCACTACCGAATTGCTGAATGTCATCGTTGGACCCTCCTTTCATCTCTTTCTCATCCAAGAGGAGGTCAGAATGGCATGAGGGAAATGTATTGCTTCCAACTTAAAGCTGGTTGCCTAAGGCTGGCTCTCAAGATAAAGCCCCTTGGTGTCTCCTGGGAGACTTGGGGCTCCTTCCCTGCCTGGAGTCTCTGTCCCCCAGGCCTTCCTGCTTTCTTGAAATCTCATTATGGGTGAGTCCAGCCTCCTGGATTCATTTCATGCTTAGTTAAAGAGGGAGTTGCAAGAAGCAATCCCCACTCAAGGACGTAATGAGGTGTCCACTAATGATCCAGGAGCAAAATGAGGATGAAGTGTGGCCAGTAAACCCTTGGAAAGGGAAGTTTGTATTGCAATAATGTTGTTTGGGCTCTTTAGATATTCACTCAGTTCAGATTTTCATCCAAACTACTCACTTGGTGCTTAGCATGTGCCTTCATTCCCAAGTCCTTGAAAGAAAATAAAAGAATGGCAATAAAAATAGTAATTATTAGTAGTATTTATAAACAACATTAAGTTTCTGTTCTGTCTGCTAGTTACTATGTCAATGGAAAGCAATAGGATAGATTTTTTTTTCATCAAAATTGGGAGATTTATGCCAGATATTTGGTAGGATCACCAAAGATGAACATTCCATATGACGCAGGCAACATTCTGTTGAGGATATACCCGACAGAAGTGGATACACCTGTGCACCAATAAAACCTCATGGGGTCCAGTGTTCACAGTTGTGCTCTTCATAATAGCTCCAACCCGGAGGCAACACCAATGCCCACCAACAGTAGAATGGATAAATTGTGGTATGAAATGGAATACCACACAGCCATGAAAAGGGAAAGAACAACACACCATGCAGCAACATAGACAAATCTCATGAACATAATGAGTGGAAGAAGCCAGAAACAAAAGAGAATGTGTTGGATCATTATCCAGTGAATTCATAAGCAACCAAAATGAATCCTCAACAACCGAAGGCAAAGCAGGGAATCCCTGAGGGGACTTTGACCAGAAGATACAGCACATGCTGGCAGTGTTTGGCTTTCTAGTTGCTAGTGGAACAGGTGTGTCCAGCTTTCATTGGGTGGACTTTTCTACACATGTGTTACACTTCAATAAAAATTAATGAAAAGTGTTGGGACCAAGAGATTCTATCACCCACATGAGATTTTTCACTTGGTATTGAACACAAGAGACCTGAATGCTCACCAGTGCACTTGTCACCCAGTCAGGATGCATCTGGCTGTCTTATGCCAAGTGAAAAAGTTGGATTGTTTAGGCAGGGGTAAAAGACAAACCTTAGGGTGTGCCTTGCTCCTGTGCCCATAACTTCAGACAGGTGTAGATGCTTGGAGAGAAAAGTAGGGTCTCTGGAATCTGCTTGCTTCTTTTCATCCTTATCCCTCTCTGAGAACAGACGGTTTCCAACATATTTTATACCTTCTTCCATGTTGCTTAGCACAGTACTTGCCTCACAGTGAGTTTGCAGCGAGTGTTTGTTGAATGACTATATGAGGGATAGATTAATGAATTACTATTGTGAAAATGAAATAAGATGTTGTATTTAGAATGCTTTAAACAGAACCTGAAATGGGGAGTAAAGCTGGAAGTTAAGAGGCTCATAAGTCAAACAGACCTGGCTTTGAAACCCAGCTCCACCATCTTCTCCCAGTGTATTCTTAGGTCAGTGAATTTCCCTCTCTGTGCCTCAGTTTTCCCATTTGTAAAGTGGGGGAAGTAACAGTCCCTATCACAAAGTAGTTCTGAGAACCAGATGACACATGTAAAATACTTAGCACCCTGAAAGATCCAAAAAGTGGTAGTCATTGTGTAAAATTCTGTAGCAGCAGTTGACCGAAGCTGCAGTTGTTCGTGGAAAGGGAGCTGTGTGGCTTTCCTTCATCTCTTTACATCTTTCTCTTGCTCTGGGTCTCCAGCCCCACACGTGCTGAGCCGACCTTGGCAGAATTGGCTGCCAAGTGAATACAAGGATATCCTTTCCCCACCCCAGAGAGATGGTCCAGTGCCAGCACAAGCGGGCACAGTGCCTGAGAAGGGGGACAGGTGGGCACCAGGACACTGAGGCCCTCTGTGTGGCCTCTGCCGCATCAGGGGGCTGACAATAGCCACTCTGAGGACTGTCAAGTCTGCCTCCCCAGCGCTTCCCTCAAGCCCCACACCCAGCACCTGCGCATGGGCAGGCGTGCGAGTGAAGGAAGGCTCTGTGCACTTCGGCCACAGCCCGCACACCCGAGGCATTGTTCTTGGCTTTGAGAGAACTCCCTGGGTTTGGGAAGAGGCTGGCTGGGCTCCAAGAGGCAGACATCAGGATCCAAGAGTTGGAGAGTGGAAGTGGCTGGTGCTTGACACTAAATGGTACCAGCCCACTCTCCAGGATGCACTGGGCTCATCTTCCTGGTGAGAACCTTGACCTGTGCTAGTTGAGGACAGATGATATGCCATGTGCCCCGCATAGAGGGTGTGTTCAATACATGATTAATGAATGGGATGGGTTGGGGTGGGATGGGATGGGCAAGATGAGATGGGGTGGGTTGGGAGGGATTGGGTGACATGGCATGGAATAGAATGGCAAGGGGTGGGCAAGGCAGGATGAGATGGGATTGGACAGATGGGATGGAGTGGAATAGAAAACAATGGGTTCTCTTATTGGGACCAGCCCTGCCCCTGGAAGTTGACCTGGAAGGAAGCAGGCATGGACCTGGCATGGACAAGGTCACCTGAGAGAGCAGGGGCAAGTGGGGACAGGCAGAAGTCAGTTCTTCCTCCATGTCCCAAAATTCTCAGTCTTGGCCCCCAAAGATAAATCATCCATCTGTAAAACATCACATCTGAAAAACATAAGAGATTACCTTCCTGGCACTTTTTGAAAAATATTTTCAAATTCCAACCCCACCAGTTGCTTTGAGCAAGTGGCCATACCTTTCTGACCCTCAGCTTCTTCACCTGTAAAATGAGAATGATAATATTATCTACATTCCAGGGGTGGTGAGAGATCATTACATGAAAAGATCCATGTAAAATTTGGTACTAAGTGTAACAAGCACTTCTCACCATTAACTTCCACCGTCACCACCACCGTCACCACCATCAGCAGCACCATCATCATCATCACCAAAGGTGGTTCAAGTAAGAGGAAAACTTCAAGAACTACCCATTCTTGACTCAATCCAGGTGGTTACACTTTTCACTCACTATAGGGGTTCAGTGGTCCCTACGACCCATCTCAGTTTCGATAATTTGCTGGACACACAGAACTAAGAAGCCATCATAAGCAGGGTTCTGGCTTATTACAGTGAAGACAGAGATAAAGGTAGTAGAGAGAAGAGGCTCACAGAGCAGTCTGGGAGAGAGGCTGGTTTCAGGTGTCCTCTCCTGGAGGGTCCTGCAAGCGAAGCTTCCTTCTGACAATGATGCAGGGCAGTCAACCAGGAAAGCTCACCGGAACCTTGGTGTCCAGAGTTTTGGGGGGGGCATTGGTCACATAGGCTGACTGCCCACCCATGTGGCTGGCCGTAGCCTCTAGCCCCTCTGGAGGCGAAACTGAGACCAAGCCCAAGGCCCCGCCCATGGATCACATTGTTGGAGTAGAACAGCTGGCAGGGCCAAATGCTCCCAGGAACGCCCTTGTCAGGCAGGATATTCCAAGGTCTGAGAGGTTATTTCCCAGGACTAAACCTGGCCTGAAGGACCAGGAATGTGCAGAGTGTGGATGATCCAGAGCCCGTGAGCTCATCCTCCACTGCACACCTGTGTATCGGCATTCCTCTTACGGCTCTATTTGAAGAATACGTACAGGGCACAAGATTGAGGGCCAGAGAATGGACTTACCTGAAGTCAAAGAATGAGTAAGGAGGCAACCTGACTGTCCTAATCCAGAGCTTTTTCCTTCACACCACAGGCCTCCATGTGCCCATCTGTAAAATGGCCAGTTCCCTCACCTCAGAGGCACCTTCAGTTCTGCCTTTGTGGAAGTGGTTCTCCCACGTCTGCCTGCAGTCCAGTCCTCATGAGGACCACCTGATTCTCTGCTACCTGAGGGGGAGAATGTCTTCCTTTGTCCCCAGGGCCCCTGCCCTAAGGGGTCTCTGGAGACTTCTCAGCACTCAGCCCTGCTCTGCAGGCAGCCAGGCCAGGGCTCAGGGAGAGCGGGAGGAGGGTCACCACGAGCAGATGGAGAGTCCTGGGTTCACGCTCCAGTTTTGCCGCCCACTGGTGTTTCCTCGTCATTAAAACAAAAACAACAATAGATCTGTCTCAAGAAAAGGAAAACAGGATTTCAAGGCCACAGGTAAAGCCCCGAGAATGTTTCTGTGGCCTCCTGTCTGAAGAGGATGGTCTCATCTTCAAACAAATCAAGCCTCACAGTTGTAAACTGCGCTGAATACCTTAAAACTCACCGATACATATCACCCCCATCACCCCAATTTTTGTTTCTTTAAGGGTGACCAAGCAAAGATCACTGTCTTACCTTTTCAAAACCCAGGCTGTAAGGGATAGAATTTACTCAAGGTCACATGACAATGTGGTGGCAAAACCAGGGCCCAAGCCAAGTCTCTGGATTTCTGGATCTTCTCCACCCCTGAGAACATCTGAGAAACATCCAGGGCTGCTGAGCTGCTCCTTATTCTTGTTTGAGAATGGACGCAAACGAGAGAAGAGAATCATTGAACTTGCTCCTAAGACACCTCTCAAACTCGAGCCAAACTGTCTGGAGCGCTTCCGGCATTATATTTGTCTCTGGGTGCCGATAAGTAGTTGAATCTAGGTAGCTTTCCCACCCTGGGTTTCCTCTCTGAGCTGTCTTGTCCTCCCTCAAGGACTCACTGATTTTTCCGCCACACAAATAGATCACGCTGTGTTCCTCTCTCTCTTCCTCTCCCCCTGGCTGTGGCAAGAAATCACAAAAGTTGAGGAATGAATGGTGGGAGGGTGGGCAGGGGGCAGTGGGGCTGGAGGTGGGAAGGGAGAGGAGCGTTTAAATGCTAATCAGTTGGCATTGATGTCAGCCCCAGTTAATCAGATTGTTAAAGATACAAAGGCAGCTCGCACCCCGGTGCCAACAGCTATCTGGGCTCATTCATGAGAAGATGGATGCACCGCCTGGCCACCGCTCTGATGAGCCATAACTGGACATAAAAGAATGTTCAAGGCTTTCTGAACCCAACGTGAATCACAAAGGAGGCCCATTCGTGGGGGAAAAGCCAGCTCATAGAGGACAATTATCGGATAATTACTCTTGTGGCCGATACACTGAAAGAGTCTTTTCTTGTCTGCCCAAGTCTGTCCTTTTAACACCTGCCACCTGAGATAGAAAGTGGGCGTGGGGGTCTCTGAATGACCCGCCAGCCAGGCCGATACATAACAGAAAAGGACTCAGGCCTGAGTGGCAAAATGAATTGGAAAGGTTTAAGGAGGGGGGAAAGGTGTGTGTGGTCATACTATAGTTTGTGGGGTGGGCGGGAAATGGTAAGAGATGATGTCAGACAGAGAGGCCCCAGGCTGGAACCCCAAAGCCTTTGCAGACCGTGGATGAGAGTTTTGATCTCATTCCCAGTGTGACGGGAAGCCACCGGTGGGTTTTACGCAACGAGATCCTATGATCTAATTTATACATTAAAAGTACTACCCAACCCAAGTGACTTTTTTTTCAACTTGAAACAAAATCTGATCATTTGATCATTTCCAAGGGCTCATCTGGTACAAAGCCTGACTGTTGGTCCATTTGGCGGGGGAGGGGGTGACCCGCAGTGGCCAGTGGGCGCCCTCTAAATGAGGATGCCCATCGTCTCTCTTGCCAAAGGCGGGGACTTCCCAGGGCCATTTGCTATTAACTTCAAAGTCAAGGCTCCCTGGAAGAGCATGACGAGTTAGGTGAAGTGCAGCGTGCTGAAAACAAGAGTGTAGTAAACAAGATAAGGGGGCCCTGGGAAGAGTCTCCCAAGTCTCTGGACTCTACTTAGTCTGAGGGGAGGTGGGGGTGGCTGCCACCTACCTCCCCAGTCCTCGCCTCTGAGTTTAATCAGCTGAAGGACAGACACGAGGACCCAGATGGGATCAGCTTGGCTGCTGGTGAAGTAGGCCCACAGACCACAGCCGGACCCCTACACTGTGCGTCCTTCCCCTGTGGCTTCGACTGGGGGCCCCTAGGCACCACTAGAAAAGTCTGAAGACAGAGAGACCCACACACTACTGGCTTCCATCTCAGTGCTCCGCCCTGTCCGTAGGGTCCAGTGGCCAGCGGCAGCCCCAACACCTCCACCCAGGTAGCCTCTCCTGTCCCTAGGGGTGCCAGGAAGGGGCAGAGAGAGGCAGCACAAATGCTGTTTCTAGGGGACTCCCTACTGGAACAAAGTACATTTCCCCAGCCACCCTGATGGAAATGTTTGTTCTCTGCCTTCCTCTGAAAGGGGCTAACAAACCTCAGGAGGTTCATTATTATTACTACTATTACTAATTATTGATGTAAAAATAGCACGCGTGTGGCAAATGAATCAAACGACACAAAGCAATGCACAAGGGAAAGCGAGTCCCTCTTGCACTTTCTGCTTGCTCCGCTGAGGCTATCCCCATCACTTTGCTCAAATGTATCCCTTCACTCACCTGAGGCCCATTACCCTCACCAGCCTACCTTGATGTTTTCCCACTTCACACTGCATTCTGCGGTGCATAGCTCTGCTGTACTTTTTACTATAGTTGCATAGCTTTTGAATAGGTAATGCACACACGTACATACGCCTTTGTAAACATACACAGACATATGCACATATACATCTGTGAAAAGGTGTCCAGAGATAATTCTCCTCCCCATCTTTATTACCCACCCTCCTACTTCCAATGTCCCACCTCCCCTTTAACCAATACAGTTAGTTTCTTATGACTCCCCCCTTTCAAAATGTTTCCACTCCCACATAAGCAAATGCAATCATGCAAATGGCCTTATTTCCTCTCCCTATTTTTACAGACTTGGCACACCTTACTTTTGAACAGCATGGAAACCTCTTTGGTCCAGAGAGAGCTTCATTCCTTTACATGCATTCTGGCTGGATGTTCCTTAATTGACTTAACCTTATTGATAGAAACTTGGTCTGTCTCCAAGCCTTTTGCTACTACAAATGGGGCTGCAGCATTTAACCTCATCTGTGCATCATTTTGCACATGTGTAAACATCTTTGCAAGATAAATTTCGGCCCTTTGTCCCAGAAACTCTTCTCAAAGTCCAAATGGGTCAGCACCATAATCTAAGGGTCCTTATTCCCACAGGGCTGAGTGAGCCAGACAAGCCAGGTTCCCTTTGGCTTAAAGGAATGGACTGTGTTCAGTCACTCTGAGTATTCACTACTGAAGGCAGACCTCTGGATGCCAGCACTGCTACCTGGCCCAGTTAACTGACACATAGAAGGTGATCACTGAATGAATGAATGAATGAATGAATGAATGAATGAATGAATGAACAATGAAGGAAGAAAGCAATGATCAAATGTGAGTGGAAGAAGGAAACTCAGTTCTCATTCAATCCAACTTCCTTAGTTATGAAATGGGAATTAGGCTGGGAAAATCCTTACTGCTCAGTGTGAAAGGAAAGGAAACTACCGCTGACCTAGGTATTAATACTGAGGACTGGAACAGTGACTTTTTCATGCTGCCGTCTATCAAAATACATCTATCACTGCTCTTATCAGTCCTACCTCCTAAAGGTACTTGGGGTGAATGCTCAGCTAAGGGAAGGGTTATCACCCTCCCAGCCAAGAAGGTACACTCCAAAGGGCTCCCAATGACATTCAAAGGGGTTCAAAGACTCAGAGTGGGTGAAGCCTCTGATTTCAGACATTTCTGATTTCTGCCTCCCCTCGGCCTCTCTGTCACTAGAGCTAAAGGCAGCATTGAAACCCAACTTTTTCTGTAAACATTTTTCTGTAAACGTTTTTGGAAAATACCCAAAGGAGAAAGGACAATGCACCTCACCGAGAAGCCCGCACCAAGAGAAACCCAGGACCATTTCAGTGCCATTCTCTGAGTCAGAAATGAATCCAGTGCGCTTGGTTTTAGTAGGTTGTTCCTAGTCATTTTCACACACATCGTAGAGTCATGTGCTCTTTTCACTGAACACAATTGCAGAAGAATTCCCGAGCTGTCGTTTCCGCTGCTTCCCGTTCCATCCACAAGTGCCTGCCTGATGAGAGCTGAGCACGGAATCCAGGCTGTCCCCAGACTTGGCTGCTGCCGAGACCTTTTGCACAGACCTTCAGCTTCAGAGCTTCAGAGCTTGTTATGCTTTTTCGATGTTAATGGGATGCTTCCTAGTCTAACCTTCCATCTCCCCATCAAAGCCAGAAAGAGGGGAGAGAGATGTGCTTCCTCCCCTACATCCAGCAGCCTGTGAGGGCACACTGTCCAAAATAGGACACTCTCTGGTGCCCCCACCCCTGGTCGCAGCAAATGCTCTGCATTGAGTGGCAGCTGGGTCTTGCGTGCTGGGTGTCCTGGCCCCTCACCCTCTTCTCATTTTGTCCATCACCTTCTCATGCCACAATCTACAAAGATGACCAACATCTTTCATTCGACGAAAGCAACCCAGAACATAAAAGCCAACTTCTGAGCAGGCCCATATCTGATCTCTGCCGAGAGGCCGGTGGCGTAGCTGTTACATAAGCTTGATGACTCGCCCAGGCTTGCAAGGCCAGGAACTATTGGGGCAGGATTTGGACCCAGGCCTAACTCCAAAACCTCCATGCTTCCCCCTTGGGTCAGGACACCTGCTTTGGCCCCTGGATGACCTTGATCTTCCCGCTGGTTGTCCACACACCCTCTCTCCCCCATGCCTGCCCGAGCCCCTGTGCTGCCATCGACCGGGAGTGCACATTGGCTGGTAATCAATGTTACACAACAGGAACATTTGTCGATGCCAGTTGCAAACTGTTGCCGTCTATATAGATTAAGCCACTGCCGCCGACTCCATGAAAGTAAATGAGCCTTTCCAATGGCTGTGGAAATAAATTTAAATGACAGAGCTGAAGGGCCCAGAAACTGTGGCTGACTGAGTGTCTCTCTGCAGAAAATCTGCAAGGACAGCTATCGGTCTGAGCACCGTTATCTCCAGGATGGAATCCTGCTCTATCTCGAGGTGGTGGTGGGGTATTTTGATGGCTCAGTTCCCTGCTGAGGGGTGGAAGCTGTGATGACAATAAGGCAGTGACAGCAGCTGGCACATTCTAATCACTCACTGTGAGGCACCCAAATGCACGTGGGTGTATGTCTGCCTCACAGGCCATCGACCTAGAAAACAGGAAATAAAAGGCCCATTTTACAGCTGAGGAGACTGAGGCTCAGAAAGGTAAAGCCATTTGCCAACTTGCAATTGACAGAACTAGGTCTCAAATAAGTAAATTAAGCTAATTTCAAGCATGATTTTGCCTGAACCTTATTTAAAATTACTGTGTGGTTTTACTGTCATGACAAAAATAAATCACACAGAGTTAGCAGGCTACCCAAGACCCCCAGGGCCTGGTCCTGACCTCTCCGCCTCACCAACTTTTTCTCTAGTCTCCGTCTACTTGTGCCCTGTGCCCCCTTGCATTCCTCAGCCAGGCCGCCACGGTCATCTCACACCCTCTGTCCTAAACCTGCTTCATGATTCTGAAACTTACAATCTGCCTGTGGCTCCTACACGGTCACTTTTCTGTTAGTTTAAAAACTTCTCCTCCAATCCCAGACAATACAGCCCTGAGCCAGGGCACACGGCCAGGAGAGGAGAGTGTGTGGGCTCTTATAGCCGCACTCATCTTAGGGGAATATCCTTGCGCAGTGAACAACCTGCCCAGCTGTGCACGGCAGCCCTGCAGGCACACTGGGTTCGGGCCTGTCCTCTCTGTCCTGAAAGAGTGAATTTTGTCTTTTTAGGCATTTTACTTTGAATATGATGAGTCCTACTTTCCTACTCCCTCCCTCTCCCGGTACACACACAACTAGATGTTAAGACTCTTGTGATCTTGATTTCTGTAACCCAATGCTTAACTCAGGCTTGGCATGATCAACTCTGAGTCTCCAAGGGAAAGAAAAGAAAAGAAAAGAAGGAAGGGAGGGATGGAGAGAGGAGGCAGCCCTTTATCTGTTGATAGAACACTGCCAGCCCCTGGGGAGGTTTGGTTGCCACCTTGGGAGCACCACCCTCAAAACATGACAGAAGGTGGAGGACCTGAACCTCTTCAGCCGTTAACCGCTGTCTTTTCTCCTCTTCCCAAGATGCACCACCAGAGGGAGACACTGGCCTCTCAGACAGTTACCTTCTGCCTTCAGGAGCCCTGGGGAGCAGCAGTCTGAGCAAAGAGCACCCCCAAGAGAGGGTGACAATGGCACCTCTGAATCTGGTGAACCTGGCACAATCGGGGGAAGAGCTTCTGGAACCTGAGTTGGAAGGGGCAGCCCCCTCAGCCCCCTCAGAGCGTGAAGGCCCTGAGGCCCCATCAGCCCTGTCAACGCAGATTCCGGAAGAGGCGGGCAGCAAGCACACCGCTGCCCCCAGGAAGAAGCTGCCCTCCCTCAAGCAGGTGAACTTGGCCAGGAAACAGCTGAGGCCCAAGGCCGCCTCCACAGCAGCCCTCCCGAGGCCCGGGCCCCAGGCAGCATCCCCAGGCCTGGCTCTCCTCTCCTCCATCACCGAGAAACCCCACCCACCAGCCGACCTGGAGCCAGTGGCCTCAGCAGGCGAGGGGACCCACCAGCTGTCCTCGGGGGAGCCCATCTGGCTGGACAGGAAGGAAAGTGCAGTCCCCACTACACCCGGGCCCCTGCAGATCTCCCCCTTCACCTCACAGCCCTTCATGGCTCACACGCTGCCCCAGAAACCAGACCCTGGGGAACTGGTGGTGCCTGAGGAGGCTCAAGAGGCGCCCCCTGAGGACGCCAGTCCCATGACCTTGATGGACAAAGGTGAGAATGAGCTAACCGGGTCAGCTTCGGAGGAGAGCCAGGAGACCACCACGTCCACCATCATTACCACCACAGTCATCACCACGGAGCAGGCCCCAGGTAGGTGCCCAGCTTCTGCCACCAGCCAGGAGGCGGGCAGGGAGGTCTATGCCCCCTAGTGCCTCTCCATGTGTGCTGTCTAGGAGCTTCGCCATGGCTCAGAATTAATGTCCCCATTTTAAAGATAAGACATCTTATCTTTCAGGACCCAGACATCAAGCGACCCGCCCAAGGCCCCACACACAGCTAAAAAGTGGGATTCAAAACCTCCTCCTATTGGAACTGAAATCCTAAGTCTGCCCAGAAGGCTCAAACCTTCTCAGAGTGCTTTGCCTTCTATCATTACACGAACTCAGCTGGATTTGATAAAATGTGCTCCCTTTCTCCAGCTTTTAAAGTTCTTCTGTTTTCTTTCCCAGTTTCAAGCAGAGACAGCTGTCCATCATACACTGATTTTGGATCAAGGCCATGTGGCCCTGACAAAGCACGTGAGCTCTGGGTTTGAGCCCCACTTGCTGAGTGAGTGTGGCCCAGAGATGCCGCCTCTGAGCTTGGCTGATTTAGCTCTAAAATCTGCCCCTAGCAGGCTGAATGGGGTTGCCACCGGTTGGAATGGTGCCCAGCAACATGTAGCTGTTACAACATGCTACAACTCCATGTTGCAAGTGGTCATTTTGTGTCAACTGTACTGTGTGGATTATCATGTTGATTCCGGAGCTGAAGGAGAATTAACAGTAGGAGGGGCGGGGACCAAAGAATTCAAGAGTCCCCCGAGTCCCTGTCTGACCCTACAACCCATCTGAGAGATTCATCTGAGCTTCCTTAGTGGCCTAACTACAGTGCTCTCCTCCAGCTCTCTGCAGCGTGAGCTTCTCCGATCCCGAAGGGTACATCGACTCCATTGACTACCCACCGCTGCCCCTCAGCAACTTCCTGGAGTGCACGTACAATGTGACTGTCTACACTGGCTATGGGGTGGAGCTGCAGGTAACCCCTGAGTCAGGCTTATTCACCCTAAACCAGTTTGGTTCTCTTTACCATAATGAGGGTAATTTAAGATGGGCTTTGATGAATGAATAGGAGTTCGGTACAAAGCTGAAACAGCTAAGCACATGTGGAGGGGAGGGGACATGTTGATATATTGGGAGGTATTGTACTCAGAAGGAAAGTCTTCCAGTACCCTGCTTATCAAACACACACACACACACACACACACACACACACACACACACAGGTCCAGCCTGTTCACTTGATCTATAAAATAAGAATGGAAAACCAGGCATAGTGCTCAAACATCTGGTTTTAAGTCCCAGTTTTACAATTACAACTGTGAGTTTGGGCAAGGGGTTTCTCTACTCTGGGCCTCAGTTTCCCCATCAGTAAAACAGAAGCAATAATGTTATGACTTTATAGGGTTTGGGGGGAAAGATAAATATTACAACACAGAGAGAGCATCTGGCCAGAACCTGAAAGAAAAGGAGAGGGGGAGAAAATGTTCAGTGGCTATTACCAATTGTCTTCACCCTAGTTCCAGACCTTTCTCAACTGACCAATTTCTCTTTAGAAGTCCTCTTTAAAATGGATTGAGGAAGGGAAATGCCACACAGAGGGAAGGAGGTGGTGGCAGACTCTTTCAGTACAGTCAGAGGTCTGGATGTGGACTTTCTCTAACAGACAACAAAGAGCCATCAAAAGTTTTTGAGGTGGGCTGGTCATATGACCTGACTAGAACTTTCCTTGAGGAAGGTTCTTCTGACTCATACAGGAAAGATAAAAGAATTAAGCCCTTCAGCAGAACCTAGCATCTTTGCACAGAGCTTAGCATAGTATGTGGTACATAGTAGATACGTAATAATATTTGTGGAATTAAAATAAACTGAAGAAAAATTGCAGCACCTCTGATTCTGGCACTTAATGAACCCTTTTCACTGTGCCTACTGCTCTATGGTTTTCTTTATCAGGCACAGTAGAATCCCTTCACTTACCACCTACTAAGAACCAGTCACAGCTGTTGACACTAGGGAATATGGTGATGTGCAAAAACAACGCAGTGCCTGCCATAAAGTAGTCTGTGCTTTTATGAGCCACACACACAGAGAAGATATGAGGATACATCTTAAAAGATGTCTAGTAGATGTCTATAGATGTTTATAGGGTGTGTTGTAGAATCACAATGGAGGCACAGGCAAGCTCCTTGCCAGTCAGAGATGGCTGCACAGAGGAGGGCAATTTTAGTGGGGTTTTGGCAAATAAGTAGGAGTTCATCAAAGAGGAAATAAAGAGTAAATTGTTTGGCCTGAAAGAGAAGGGCTCATAGGTGAAGACTGCCCTGTTGAAATGAGGGTCAGAAGGGCTAGGATCCAGCTAGGAGAGTCATAGGTATTCAAATTGGACATTGGAAACTGCCGAAACTCCCCACCCCAACCCCTATTCCATTTGTTCAATGTCTTTGTCTTCGTGTACAATTGAAGTATCTCCCTTCTTTCTCCTTCTGGAAAGTGGACCTGGCAAAGCAAGTATATGGTTCTTTGAGGAAGCTCTGGAGTTGGAACCATCATTTGTTTGAGAGGATAAGAGATTGGACCTGAGAATGCCCTAGAAAGAGCTTTCTGCCCCCACTCCCTCACTTAGTACATGCAGAAGAGGGACGTGTATTCAGTCGTTCTGTCAATACTTCCTGAGTGCGCTCTGTGTGCCAGGCACTAGTCTAGGCACTGGGATACTAAAGAACATGGAAAGATTCCTAGCTCCTTGGAACGTACATTCTAGTGGAATACCTCTCCTGTCTCCCTAGAGATTGGATTTCAGGCACAAGCTGAACAACCCCCTGCTCCCGCCCGCCAGCTCCAAGGGAATTTATCCCAGCTGCCAGCATCCAAAAGGTGCCAACTGTGGGAGCTCATAGGTCCTTGCAGTGCCTCCACCGTCATCTTCCTTCTACTCTATTTCCTAAAACCTTTGGGGAAATGAAAGGGGTCTAGATATTCATAGCTGTTTCAGGGCTGGGACTTGGGGTCTGTGCCATTGACTAGAGGTCTGTTGGGGGTACAGCAATGGCATTGCCTAGAACCATTCGGGAGTGCTGTATTTCAGTGTCTGGGGACATTGGGGGTACTGCATGTACCTGGAGTCAGTTGGGGTGTTGCATTGCAGTGCCTGGGCCTGGCTGGAGGTAGTGTTGGCAACCTTGTGGCTTGGGGTGGCACTGTCTCAAACAAGACTCAGGGCTCCTCTGTCTACCCCTGCCCACCCCCAGGTGAAGAATGTGAACCTGTCTGAGGGGGAGCTCCTCTCCATCCGTGGGGTGGACGGTCCCGCCCTGACTGTCCTGGCCAACCAGACCCTCCTGGTAGAAGGGCAGGTCATCAGAAGTCCCACCAACACCATCTCTGTTTACTTCCGGACCTTCCAGGAGGACGGCCTTGGAACCTTCCAGTTGCACTACCAGGGTAGGATGGGGCTGGTGCTGATGAGACGTAGTTCAGTTTCCCACTGGAACCTCTGAAACCAAACTTTTTGTTCCTGGGTGCCTCTGGCAGTTTGGTAAAACCCATGGCCCCTTCTCAGGAAAATGCATTCAAAAGCATAAATAAAAAAATATACACTTTAAAGAGAAGCCAGTCATATTGAGTTACCATTGTCAAAATATTTTTTAATCTGTAGTGATCTATGTGCTTCTTTATTAACACATTAAATAATAACATCTCCTGGTGGTTCTGATAATTACTATAATTTCAAAGTGCTGAGGAGCACAAGAAATACGTCAAGATATCCATTATGATGTGAAAATATCTGTGATTCCTCCAGGTGACTAAGTCACAGGTTCTATTAATATGTTACGGTTTGTTGCCCACAGTCATGATGGAGGGAAATACGGCAGTTCTGTGAAAGGTTAGTGTAAATAAGCAAGCCATTTTTTCTCGTTCAAGTTCGCGGCCCTGCAGTCGATACGCAAATCCCATGAGAGTCCACAGCCCAACCGCCAGGGTCCCTCAATGGTCCTTTCATTTTTGTCTGAGCTTTATCTCACTTTGTCCTTAAGTCACCTGTGCAGGAGGGACATCGCCAATTCCAGAGGAAAGATGAGGAGAGTGAAGTTCAGGGCAACCATTTTTTAAGTTTCTAAGCAATGGAGTAAGAACATAAACTCACATTGGTCTCTCTCCAAAACCCAAGCCCTTATCTCCCAGGACAGTTGTTTTCAAATTTTCACTGCCACAGACATTTCCGGAAGAGCTGGCTGTTCCGATCCTGGTCCAAGAGTCTGCTTTTTTAACAAACACCTAAGTTGTTTGTGCAGGTGAAACTAACCTACCTGAGCAACCCACCTCCGCCCAAGGAGAAGGCCATTCTGTGAGAGGCTCAAATGAGATATGGGAACTCGCTTCACCCCAAACCTGTTGTCTCTGGTGAGGCAGAGTGGAGCCTAGAAAAAGTGCTAGGCTGGCACCGCAGGAGCATCAAAGTGCCCTCCAGTGCTCTGGAGTCCCCAGAGGCCTCATCCTTCCTCCTCGGCACAATTGGCTCTGGGGACGCGGGTCACGTTCTCCATGTCCCGCTCGGAGGATGACTGTGCGCCTCTGCGTTTCTTCCCAGCCTTCATGCTGAGCTGCGGCTTCCCACGCCGGCCCGACTACGGCGACGTCACGGTGATGGACCTGCACTCGGGCGGGGCGGCCCACTTCCACTGCCACCTGGGCTACGAGCTCCAGGGCGCCAAGACGCTGACGTGCATCAACGCCTCCAAGCCCCACTGGAGCAGCCGGGAGCCCATCTGCTCAGGTACGCTCAGCCCACCCGGACCGAACACAGGCGGTCTCACCGAGGGGACTCCAGCCCCAGGGGTTAAGACTGACCTTAGGGATGGGCTCCCAGCCCCAGGAATAGACTGTTCCCAAAGCGGAGGACTGCGGCCATTTAAACTTTGTTTGATTGTGGTAAAATACACAATACCAGAAAATATACCATTAAGGGCATTCAGTACTTTCACAACATTGTACAACTATTATCACTATTGAATTCCTGAAATCATCATCCCCCCTGAGTCACTTAGAATAAGCCCCTCCCCCGCAACCCTTGGCAACCGTCAACTTTCTGTCTCTGGATTTGCCTGATCTAGATATTTCCTAGGATTGCCATCCTACAGTATGTCCTCATTTGTGTCTGGCTTCTTTCATGGAGCATAACATTTTCCAGTTCACTCCTTTTGTCATATGTATCATAATTTCATTCCTTTATATGACTGAGTAATAGTCCATTGTGTGTGGTATATCACATTGTATCCATTCATTCACTGATGGACACTTAATTTATTTCCACTTCTTGGTTATTATGAATAGTGCTGCTGCTATGAACATTTGTGTACAAGTTTTGGTGGGGACTTTTGTTTTCATTTTGCTAGGGTATACACCGGACATGGAATTACTGGGTAATATGGTAATTCTATGTTTAACTTTTTAAGAAATCATCAAACTATTTCCCACAGTGGCTGCAGGAATATATAGGATACTTTTATTAACTGAGTACCTACTATGTGCCAGGCCGTGAACCATGTACAAGAAGAATATTGAGAATATAAAACATAATTCCTGTCCTCTAGACATTTATAGCCAGTGGAATCCAAAAATGACAGCTGATGATAAGGTCTGAGGTCTGATTGTTGTAATATCATTCCCCCAAGGCCCTTCAGAATTTTTCTTCTTTTCTTTATAACGAAGAAAAAAATCCAGACTGTAGTTGCTCTCCACACCTTTCTCACATTAATTTTTATCTATGTGTAAAATCAGAGAGGAATTAAAACTCAATTTATGCTAAGAAAGATGAATGGGGAGCTATGACTGGCAAATTGAAGCCAAACAGAGTCATCAGTCGGCTTAATAAGGCAAGAAAGGGGAACAGAGCGGCAGCAAATGAGGGGGCGTCAGGGAGAACAGATGTACCCTGCCAGGGACAGTGCCTTCCACCTCCTCTGCTCTGGAATCAGAGGGCAATAATGCTGGCTGTATTTTGAGCACCTACTTTGTGCCAAGGACTGTGCCAAACACTCTTCATATATCATTTCATTGATTGTCCATCACAGTCCCATAAGGAAGGTGGACTTCTCACCTTTTTACAGAGAGTGAACGCAAGACTCCAAAAGCTCCAGTGACGCCCTAGATCGACCGAGATAAATGACTTAGATGAAGTTTGAACCTCCGTTTTAAGACTGGAAGGCAAACTGGATAAGGGAAAGTGGTGCTCTGCCCAAGGTCCTGCCAGAATTCCAGCATGTTCTTAAATTACCTCATTTTATTTAAATTTGTTTCATTACAATGCTGATGAGGGCAAAAATATCCATTCCTGCCCGAGGGCCATTAACTGTGTGGGGTTGCATGTTCTCTCCATATCTGCCTGTGTTTTCTCCAGAAACTCTGGTTTCCTCCCACATTCCTCCCACATTGCAAGGATGTGAGCATGTCTATTTTTGTCCCTGTAGAGTGAGTGTAGGCTTGTGAGAGTGCCCTGCGAAGGAAGAGCCCCTTGCCCGGGGTTGGTTCCCATTTTGCACCCCCAGCTGCTAGGCTAGGCTCTGGCCACCTGTAAAAAAATGAGCTGGAGCTAGTGGGTTGGAAAATGAATGAATACAAATTATTGTTTAATATGAGAAGTGTTTGGGTCATTCTTTAGAAGTTTGTTGATGTTTTGTGACCAGAACTATGTGCCACGAACTTTACTCTCATATATAAAAATTAGCCTTTGGTAAAATCAACTTTGTTACACACATTTTTGCTCAAAGTCACAGTTTCTCAGAACCTATCAACAATGTTAAGTGAGAACTTACTGTACAGAGTTTCTTGGCAATGTCTTTGTTGTTGTCACGGCAAAATCCTGAGCAGAGAAGAGAGCTCTATTCAATTGCAGTCATTCAGCAAAAACCTTTGAACAAAATGTCTCCGAAGAATAAGAATAAAAATACGCCTTCACATTTGTATGTCTCATCCCCATCCACAAATCACTTTTTCAATTTCTTTATTAGATTTTTATAATTAAAGTAACACAGGTCTGGCAATAAAAAATTTTTCAGAAATACAATATATAGGTGATAGGAGCAAATAACTTTTATATTCATGGTCTCAATTGATCCTTGCAAAATAGTTCATTGAAGTAGGTATGGCAGAACAAGACCTTTCTTATTGAAATTAAGGTGGGCATTTTTCTATATCCCCAAGTGTTCTTTGAGAACATGGTTTTCAGTAACAATATAGATGGGCATATTTATTTCACCAGACATTTGTGAATGTACGCTCATGTTATTTCTCATTTTTTGCCCTTAGAAATTGGTTCACAAATCACAGTTAAGCAGTGAACACCCTCATTCATAAATTTTTGTGAAAATTTCCAAATCTTTTCTTACGATTAATTCCCAAGAAATGTACTTACTAGGTTAAAGTGTCTGGACGCATTTTCTAGATTTTTTGCCAAATTATCCTTCTGAAAGGTCATGGCAATTTGCATTTTAACCAGTCGTGAATGAGAGTAACCATTTCCCATCACCTTGACCATCTCCTGTTTTATTTCTGCTTTTTATCTTGGCCAATTAGGTGGATGAAAATAGAAGGGAGTTTAGATTTGCATTTCTTTTATTATTAGGGAGGCTGAAATATTTTAGTGCTTACTTGGTACTAAAGTATTTCTTCTTTTGTGAACTACCTGTTTATATCCTCTTTGATGCCATTTTATAACCAAAAATCAGGGTGCAGGCAGCACCATGAGAAACCCATCAGTCACAGTCATTCATCCCCCGCCGTGGGGCGTACACGGTGAGGGTTTAATCATGGAATGAGATCGCCTGTCAGGATAGTCCTCTTCCGTGACTTTCCCATTCCCACCTTCGAAGGGCTGGGAATCAAGAAATGAAATGCTCTCTTCCTCTCTCTTCCTCTCTCTCTCTCATTGCCCTCTCACCCCTACTTCCTGACCGCAGCTCCTTGTGGAGGGGCTGTGCACAACGCCACCATCGGCCGAGTCCTCTCCCCAAGTTACTCCGGAAATGCCAATGGGAGCCAGTTCTGTGTGTGGACCATTGAGGCTCCAGAAGGCCAGAAGCTTCATCTGCACTTTGAGAGGCTGTCCCTGCATGAGAAGGACAGGTACTCTTCCCACGGCCCCCACTCAGCCTCGTTCCTTCCCAGACTGTTAGAATGTGGCTAGGTTTTGGAGTCTTGAAATGGTTGAAACTTTGACTCATTGAAGTCAAGAAAGGAAGCTCTGAGGAGGATAACAAGACTCTTAGAGACCATGAGCTTTGATCTTCTCCTCTTACACACTGGAAACTAGGGCATCCAGAGGAAAAGGGACTTGCCCCAGGTTACACAGGAAATGAACAAGAAGGGACCCTAGATCCCCCACATTGCACTGCCTCATTCTTTTTCCTGCACGTCTTTTTGCAGCTGAACAAGGAAGGGGTGTTTATTGCGCTCTGTCTCTATGACTAGTCATGTACTGGACTCCAGGGAAAACAGGCAAAAAGTAGAGAACTTTGCTTCCTGGTATAAGCAGTAGTTGACATGGAAAAGCAGACATGACTTGCAATAACTAGAAGTTACAATGCAATATATAAGCAGGAGCACACGTATTACCTTAATACACATAAAATCCAGAATCCTAAAACTGATATTCTAAAATATTCTAGACTGCTCTAGAAAACTTGGACCTTACCTATTTAGACTTGTCTTAGTTTGGGTTATCTTGGAAACAGGCATGGTTATGAGGATGTGAGAGAAAGTAGTTTAATTGGGGGCTGATCCTAGAAGGCACTAGGGGACATGAACAGAGAAGTGTGTGTTAATAGCAGGCAGGTAATGGTGGGGCAACTGGGACTCCATCCATGGGGACCTCTGGGAAACTATTGAGCATATCTTAGTAGTCCTACTGGAGGGCAAGAGAGCTGGGGTATTTATCTACCACGCTCCCTGCACCCAGCCTGGAAGGAAGGGTGCTCCCCAACACAGACTCACCAACACTACCTGACGCTCTGTGAGCTGGCGGAGATGACTGATTCCCAGACACCTGGGATAGGAACCAGCAGAAAAATATGCAAGCAGGAAATGCTGAAGGGATTGGCTGGGGCACCTCAGCACCTACTATTCTTCCAGAATGCCAGCACCTTAAAATTCCAGAATCCTTCAGACTTTGGTCTTAGAAGCATAGTGTCCTGACTTCTTTAAAGTTTCAATTCTATACTATCAAGCTTTTTAGGTAAAAAAGGATTTTTACAGACAAATGAGTAATTTAGCTAGAGTCCACTTCCCACCAAGTAGTCCAGCTTATGCTGAGCAATTCGTTATCAATAAATCACTGCCTTAAAGTAGGAAGTATAAGGCAGGGGCTCTAAAACATGGCTTTTCAGTAGCACCAGAATGGCTTGGGAACTCTTAAAAATGAATTCCCAATCTTTCTTCCTAGAGATTGATTGAGAAGCCAGGCCTGGGAAACCTCAGTGAAGGACACTTTCTATAACTTTGATGTTGAATATGCCTCTTCCCAATGGCTCTGAGGATAAATCAAAGTTAAGTGCATATTAAACAAAAAGAATGAGAAGGGAAAAAGGGCTAACCAAAATGAGTAATTTCTGAAGGCTATTTAATTCTGGATAAATAAGGCAAACAGACACACTGACAATGTAGCTTACTACTAGTTTCCGGGATTCTGCTAAAGGTCTATAAAAGTATGAATTGACAACCACTGGGGAAAACTAGTTTTCAAGTATGTAATAGGGAAAGATATCTGTAGTAGTTCATCAGCTTAAAGGTCAACACACACACACACACACACACACGCAGTGAAGATACTCACTGTGCTAAGAGGAAAAGTGAAATCAACTTTTTCTGTCCAGCTACTTTAGTGAAGAAAAACAGATAAAAATACTACAATATACCAGCTGCAAAGAGTTCAGCACTGATAAGGCTCCACATAAGAAATGGGACCTGGTCTAAACCTTGAAAAGAGATTGCATTAAGGGACCCAAAAATAGTGTAGGGGGAGTCTCCCAAGCAAGGAAAGTAGGGGGAGCAGAGAGGACACGGGTGTAGAGGAGAAAATTTGCATTGATATTGTGGGGGGAAAGGAAAGGGTTGCTGAAACAGAGATCTTCTCACGAGTAAGAGGAGGAAATAAAGTTGGGAAGGTAAATTGTGGTCTGAAGTGCTTTGAATGCTAGCCTGCTTCTATAGGTCATAGAGAGTCATGGAAGGATTTTTGAGTAGAAGAGGAATACAAAGAAGGATTTTTAAGATGATTTTCCATAAAACGAAGTCTTTCTAAACTCCAGTGTCATAATATGCAACATAAAAGGGAGGTTCACTGATCAAACATGTTTGGGAGGTGTCATATACCATATCCCTGTTTTGGAAGGTACTAGTGTAATTAGCCAACAAAGGCACTGACAAATCCTGTAGAAAATAATTTTTATTTAACCCAGTATTTCCCAAATCCATCAGACCCATAGCCTTCATGTGGATTTGAGATAAAAACATATCACTGTTTCAGAGAACATAGCAGGTTCATGACAAGCCATGGCTCCAACATTTATGCATTTTGGTGACATTAGAAAATTCATCTGAGCAACATAAGCCCTTTTTATGATGACAGTAAAAAAAAAAATTCAAAGAACTGAAAATGCCTGTTTGTGTCCCCATAAAAGAAACTCGCCTGATCATGTACAGCTTTCTTCCCGCATTTTTACATAATTTCTTTTAAAATATCAGGACTAGCAAGGAGTCAAGTATCAAATGGTTTTAATAACAGTAAAAATGAGTACCAACATTTTGTGCAACATTTCATTGTTTAGGGCATTCGATCCTGTCATTTTCTCAAAGCCCACATGTAAGACAGGTAGAAAGATATTACTATCCCTCCTTTCATAGCTGTGGAAACTGAGGCCCAAGATCATTGAGACTAATGTAAATTCAGGAGGTGGGGTATTGGGAACTGGAAATCAGGACTCCTGACTCCACACACACAGTGCTCTTAGGAAATGAGAATCAGAGACACAGCTTGAAGAGGGTCAAATGCATAATAAATTTTGCTTGTGTAGCTGCTCAGCACTCTATACCCATGATCTCTAAACCCACATTCTATGAAGGTGTGATTGCACCCATTTTACAGATGACAAAACAGAGGCCTGAGAGGTGACGTGTCCTTGTCCAAAGTTTTAGAGGCCAGGGCTCTCGCTGTCTAACTAGATGTTAGAAATGTTTCAGAAGTGATAATAGCCCGTTAATCCCCACTTCTCAATTAGTAATAATAATCAGGATCTACTAATTAATCTGGTGTATAACATCATGCATATCACTTTCCTTACGCCTCAGAATCAGCCCATGAGGAGTCTCAGAGAAGCACCCCAGAGCAGGGGAGGAGCTTGTCTGGGAAAGTCAGGGACAAAGTCAGGGCTTGAGCCTGAAGCCTCGGCGGTGGGGCTCGCAGCCCTGTCCCTGCTGTGTGCCGTGACCCGCCTGTCCTCTCCCACTGCCAGGATGCTGGTCTACAGCGGGCTGACCAACAAGACAGCTCTCCTCTACGACTCCCTTCAAACAGAGAGTGTCCCCTTCGAGGGGCTGCTGAGTGAAAGCAACACCATCCGCATTGAGTTCACCTCTGACCAGGCGCGGGCAGCCTCAACCTTCAACATCCGGTTCGAGGGTGAGGGTCCCGGGGACTCCCTCTCTTCTGGGGTGGTGATGCAGGAGCAGAGGAAGCGTGGTGGGTCTGGGGCTGAGTCCCAGAAGGTAGAGGTCTGGCCTGCTAAGGCTGCTAAGGATGGGGGAGATCCTGTGGCTAGACTGACCCTTGACTTCCAAAGGGCTGGGAGGGCAGAGGTTCTTATTCCCATTTGAGATGTGAAAAGTGAGGCCCCACGAGGCCAGGTGAATGGCCCCGGAGCTGTCAGCATGTCCACTGGAACTGGAACACAAGGTCTGGTTTGCGTTTTCCTTGGCGATTCCCTGATAGCAAGAGGGACGGATCCATCTTCTGAGACACAGACTTGGGGTGACCTCTGACCCACTTGAACGGCTGCCTCTCTTTCATGTTCCTACCCCAGCCTTTGAGAAAGGCCATTGCTATGAGCCTTACATTCAGAATGGGAACTTCACCACATCAGACCCCACCTATAACATCGGGACCATAGTGGAGTTTACCTGCGACCCTGGCCACTCTCTGGAGCAAGGCCCAGCCATCATAGAGTGCATCAACGTGCGGGACCCGTACTGGAATGACACAGAGCCCCTGTGCAGAGGTGAGTGGGCCACCGCCTCCTCCCAGGGCGCCCCTCAGATGAAATGCCCAAGGCCTCAGTTTAGAGGCATGTTACCAGTTTACATGCTGATTTAGGGTCAGAACTCTCTCCAGGGCTTGTTATCTTTTGCATCAGATTTGTTGCCAGTCCTTGAGGAAAGGGCAAAATGGATAATATTTTTTAATGTCCCTACCTCCAGACAAAGCTTGGTGAGCAGATTGCCACATGGATTTCAGCTTCTGCACTACCCCCCTTATGCACTCTTGTGCAGTACACAACCCACCCAACGGCACATGGAGTCCTGACTCTAATTAGTAATAGTGATGATATTAATAGATTTTAATGGGAGTGCAAAACTGTTCCCTGCACTCTACCATGGGCTGTTTGCTCATTTTCTGACTTAATCTCACACAGTTCTGTAAGTACTATTATTGTTGACCCCATTTATAGCTTAGGAGACTGAGCTCTGACATGACCTGACTAAGAGCCCACAAGAATAATTAGCAGGACAGGAGTGGAACTCGGGTCTCTGTTTTCAGAAATTGTGCTGGGAGCTCCTCAGGACAGTGTTGGCTGTCATCTACATGGCTCCCAGCATGTCAGTGTCCAACATGTCAGTGTTGTCATCTACATGGCTCCCAGTAACTCTCCCCACTCCCCACCCCCATATCCAAGGCTGCTGAGCCACTCTGAGTCCAGCTCCATGTGGAGCACATGGAGTGGCGAAGACGGCCCTCACTCCTGGCAGTTGCGGCCTGGATGGCAGTTGGCGTGAAATCACAGTCTCGCCGTGGTGAGGGATTGATCCCTGTATTAAATGTGCTGGTTTAACAGAGCAGAATTTATTGGTGCTTTGGCCTCTGCCACATTGAAAACTTTCCAAAGTGGTAAACACAGAGTGGAATTTAAAGGGCCAGGCGCCAGGCACAGCCTCTTTCCACTTCCATTTCAGGCCCAGGGCCTTTCACGGTAACATTAACTATGACTCACTGAGCACACACCTTGTGCCAGGCACTGTGCTGCATCTGACATCTATGAGCTCAATTAAGGCTCAGAATAACCATAGGGTCAGCGGTGACATTATCCCACTTTACAGAATACAGGAGCACAGGTTCCAAGAAGTTATAAGCCTTGTTACACAGCCTGTTGTGGAACACACAAACCCAGGTCCATCGGACCTGAATGTACCACCTCTTAGGCCTTACTTACCCTGCATAAGCTCGGGCTGCCCTGGCTAGGATTCATTTGGAACTCGGGCTCTGTCCTTGGTCCTGAAAGAATTACAGTCGTGTAACAATGCGTTTCAGTCAACAAAGACCACATATACAGCAGAGGTTCCATTAGTCTAGATAGTGGCTGTATATAGTAGATGCCCCATCTATGTTTGTGTAATTGCATTCTACCACATTTGCATAAAGATGAAATTGCCAACACACCCCCACTGTTAAGTGATGGATGACTGTATAGAGATTCAGTCCCACCTTCACCATGCCTTAGCGAAAGGAAGCAGGTGCCAGTCTCGTCACATGTATTCACCACCTGAGGTGAATGCACCTGTCCATGCACAGAGCAATCCATGCCTGTCTGACTTCATAACACAAACACTTACCTGCTATGCCAGATTATTCCTTATGAATAAAATGTCTCTGTCTGTGTCTGTCTGTGTTTTTACAGCAATGTGTGGCGGGGAGCTCTCTGCTGTGGCTGGGGTGGTGCTCTCCCCAAACTGGCCAGAACCCTATGTGGAAGGTGAAGATTGTATCTGGAAGATCCACGTAGGGGAGGAGAAACGGATCTTCTTAGATATCCAATTGTGAGTATTATGATGGTGGAACTACCAATGCAATCTCATTGCAGAAGAACTTTCTCTTGATTTATTCTTTCAACCAACATTCATTAGCATCTACTATGTATGTAAGAACTGTGTAAAGAACTGGCATCCAATAGTGAGGGTAACAGCATCCTCACATACATATGGAAAGTGTATGCGATTTCCTGTCTTCAGGAAATCCAGTGTACTAAGGAGGCAGGCATTAAATTGGGAAAATACCAACAATTGGCCACTGTAACTGATAAGTGACATAAGGATAGATGCATCATGCTGTGTGATTCCACCATGGAGATTTGTTATAAAGAGGAAGGTCAGAAAAGTCTTCCCTAAGGATCTGATACTAAAGCTCAGGACTAAATGATAAGCTGGAGTAGAGTACATCAATAAGTAACAGAATATGCAAAGCCCCTGTGGCAAGTGCAAGCACATGATTTTCAAAGCACTGGACTGTCAGTGTGGCCAGGGGGAGAGAGCAGTATAACTTGGACTCACTGAGCTGCAGTAGTTTATTTTTCTATCTCCCTCAACTAATCAAGAAGGTCCTTGCAATCAGGTCTGGCCTGAGATCTCCCTGATTCAAGGTCTGACACAGAGCTTGACACCTAGTAGGTGCCAGGAAGTGATTGCTGAATGAAGAAATGCTGCCATGAATGGACTTGCTCCCCTGTGTGGCTCTGTTTTCTGTGCTTAGTGCAGGTAGCTAGCAGATGCTCCATCCAAACCTCTCCCTCCCCCACAACTCCTCAGGGATTGAAAGAAGGGGACAGAGGCAGATGGTGGTGTCTCAAGAAGCAGAAGAAAAGGTCTAACTGGTAGGCCAAGAGATGGGGACATAGACAGTGGGAGGGGGGAACAACAACTTCTCAAAAGTCCCTCTGGATGCAGCCAGGGTCTCTGGGGATCAGCTCTCCCCTCAAGCCCCAAGAGTTTCCACAGTAGGCTGAGAAGCAAGGACCAGGAGCTTCCTGGCTAGGCCAAGCAGTCTTGCAAGAGAAGAGGAACATTATTTGCAAAATTATGAGTGACTATCTTTTGAATCTGTAAGTGGGAGTGTGCTCCGCTGTCCCAGCACCTCCTATTCCAGTTTAGTTAAAGATTTGTAGTCCTTGAACATTTATTGCTTGTGAGCTCAGGGTCAGGTCAGCCTGAGTCCAAAGTCCATCTGCTCCACTTCCCAGTGGTGTGACCTTGGGCTTCTCACCTAGGACTCAGTTTTTCTCATGTAAGATAGGTCTTGGAAATCAGTGTTTCATGACTGCTGAAGGCGAGTTTAATGCGTTCCTTGCCTATTGCCTCACTCACTCACTCACTCACTCACTGCTCAATGAGAATTGATCCCCTTCCTCCCATTCTCATCTCTCTGTCATCTAGTATCTGGAACAAAATTCTCATTCATTCAAGGCATGCCTTGAGTGTCTACTATTAAGTCAGCACAGTTTTAAGAACTGGAAAATTTCCAAGAGTTGCCCCATCAGCAGTGAAGTTTATATTGGAAAAGAGTGGATTGGGTGGGCTTTCTAAATTCTGGCAAGAAGATAACTTTGCACCTACTATAGGCAAGAACTAGCATCGGTGCTGGAGGTACAACTGTGAAAAATGGAACTGGCTTTGCCCTCACTGTTCAGTGGGTGAGGTGAATGAGAATCTACACGCAGAGTGATAAGAGTGAAGTTGGGAGCAAGTAGCTGAGGAGTCTGACTGACATCAAGAAGAGCTTCCAGGAAAAGTGACTTCTAAGCTGGAATGAAAGAGATGGCAAGGGGGAAGGAAGAGTGTTCCAGACAGTGAGAACAGCATATGCAAATCCCGTACATAAGAGAGAAGGGGCTTACTCAAGTGGGACTTAAAGGCAGTTTAAGGTGACCAGAGCACAGAAATTGGGGAGGGATTACAGAAGGAAAGGGTCCAGGGAAGGCTCTGGGTTCCTCTTTTTTGGCTCTTAATTTCACTGAATTTTGCCATCACAGACACAAGAGTCTAGAGTTCAGATTCCTCACACACACCCCACAACACACACCTAATGATGCTCAAATCCACTGGCAACATTTAGGGATCAAGTGGAATAGAATGTGAGGTGACCTTATTGATTTTCTAGGTCATCTGGGCACCAGATGCTCAGCCAAAGTGAGGAGGATTGTGGGATCATGTGCAACCACAAGCTGGGGGCAGCGGGGAGGGTACTGTGCCCCAGGTGGCCTCCAGTCCCTCCACGCAGCAAGCAGCCAGCATTATTCCAGGGCCTTAGGACTTGAAATGACATCAAAATCAATTCCATTCAGTTTCAGTTCTCATGGACAGATTGCAAAGACTGTGATTTTTGTCTTTGAGCAAGTTCAACTCTATTTCGCAAACATTTACTGCGCACCCACTGTGAAGAAGGCATTCTGGCTGGGTTCTGGCAGTGAGCAAGACAAATGCAGCCCTGCCCTGGGGAGCCCACATCATCAGCTGACATAGCAGATGCAAGAGGAAATACAGGGGCCCTTGAGGCTGGGAGCTCACCTGAGTCTGGTGGAGGACATGGAAGAAAAGCTTTACTGAGAAAATAGTATGTGAGTCAGTGGTTCTCAACAGGGACAATTTCATTCTCAGGGACACTTGGCAATACCTGGAGGCATTTCTGGTCATCACTTAAGAGGACAGTCATGCTGCTAAACACCCTGCAATGGCCAGGACAGGACCCGCCACCACCGCAAAGAATTAGCTCACCCAAAATGTCATTAGTGCCAAAGAAGAGAAGTCCTAACCTCTACTGAAACCTGAAAGAGAGAAGAGAGGCAAAGATGGAAAGGAACAGTGTTCCACTCAGGGGAACAGCCTATGCTAAGGTTCAGAAGTAGGAAGGCAGGACTTTCTTCCGAATTGTCCAGAATGTTGAGTGTTTACTGAACACAGTGCACCCAGGCATTCACGTCTCAGGTACCTTCACAGCAGGCGCATGCAGTGCATTCCATAAAGAGTCCATTTCACAGATGAGTAAACTGAGGTTGGAGAGGTGGAAGAGTAACCACTCACATGGCTGGGAGCTAGCAGATCTAGGACTGCACCCCACAGGGCTGGGATCCTCTCCAGCACTGCGAAGGGGCTGTGTTCCTGGAGCTCAGCGAGACAGGAGGAGACACATCCATGAAGAGGGCCTGGCAGGGGGCAGTGGGATTAGCCAGGGCCCTGAAGACCACATCGGGAGGAGAGTCAGGATGTCCCCAGTTTGGCCAGTATGGGGGGGGGGAGGTTGGGTTTAGACATTTAACAGGATTAAAGCTTTGCAGAAGAAAGCCAAGTCCTCTGGTCACCAGCCCAAGGCTCCCTCTGGCAATCTCTCTGGCACACGCTTGGCAGAGTGGCATCTGGGCTTGGCACCTCCTTCCTCCCACAGAGGGAATGAAAATAGAATCTCACCAGTGAGGGTTACATGAGGCCCAAGAGCTGCTGAGTTTAATTTATCTTGCTTGGTTTCCACTGACAGTTTTAGTAAACCAATTTGGGTTTGATAGTAAAAATAATTCCATCCTCGGGGCCCCTCAGCACTGCCTAAGTGTTTGCAATTCTTATTTATCACATCAGCAAGGGGGAAGGAGTTTGTGCTGCAAACTGAGCTGGGTAGGTGGCCCATAGTAGGCGCTGGCCAATATTTGCTGAGTCATGAGGACATAAGCCACATGTGCCAGGGGAGAGGGGACCTTCCCTGCTCACCAACTGAGGCGTGGCTGTTGCTGCCATAGGCATTTCAGGTAGCAGTTCTAACTATTCCTGATTTATTAAGGACCTACTATGTGGTAGACCTTGAGCTGTATTACTTATACTCTGAGCAAAGATGAACTTGAACATTATTATGGAGTGATAATAAGTACATGAATTAAAGCTAATGTGAATATAAATCACTGCAGAAGGGTAATTACCCAAGTTAGAGATAATGTATGCAAAGTGCATGGCATGGGGTCTGGCACATAGTTGTTGCTTCAGAAACAGAGATTGTGATTACCAGGAATCTTTATAAGGCAAAGGTGATCATTAGCACTTTATGCATCTAGAAAGGACAGTGCAGGGAGATGTAGTGATTTCCTCATGTCACACAACTAGCAAAGACCTGAAACAGGGTTTGCACTCGCACTGCAGCGTCCTCTTTCAGTAACTTGGACGGCTTTTTGGAATGAGCTATGTGTCTCAGTGGTGAGGCAGGGAGGCTTCCAGGCCTCCAGGAGCTCAAAGTTCAGGACAGGAAGTAGGGCTGTAATCAGACAACCTGGCCGGAGGCAGGTAAAGTGCTGTGCCTGGAGGGGGACAGTAGGAAGAGAACAGGGAGCTGGTTCATCTCTGCGCATTGTGGAAATATCCAGAGATGGTGACAGCTAAACAGAATCTTGACGCGTGTGAGCTGGCTGGGCTGGAATGGTGGAGATCATTCCAGGAAGGGCGCATGCAACGAAAAGACTGCAGCAGTGGAAACGGATGTCCTGAATTGTAGCCTTAATTAGGCAGCATCTGGCCTGCATTGTTGGTGCTGGACATGGGGGGAGTGTAATCTTAAAATGAGTCAGGAACCCCCACGCTAAAGCTCCTTCATGCCTCAAGTGCCTGGCCCCTAACCCACATATGCTACCATCTCCATCAGGAACCTGCACCTACCACTACTGAGCAGGAATCTTTTGAATCTAAAGGATTTCTGAAATCTCTTTCTCGCACTCCCTCAAAATAGAGCGCAGAATGGAAGATAAAAGAATGACGGAATCACCAGTGAAAGTATAATAGAATGGAAGCTCTGGAAGTTGCCCAGAGAGGGGAGGTAACTTGCCTCACATCACACAACAAATAGGCATTAGGACCAGAAACACAACCTCAGTACGTCTGACTCTGCTGCTCATTGCCTCATGAAGGCATATTTTGTTCACTTTATTCCCCATGATTGGCACACAGTAAATGCTCAATAAATATCCACTGAAAAAGAGATTGTAAATGTGTACATTGATTAAATAGCATATAAAGTTCTTAGTGATCATTTAGATTGACATAAAATAGATAAATTAGCATAGATAACACTATTTCCACCCCAACTACCTGCCTTATTTCATGTAAATAATTGGAATGCATCATTTCTTTGATAATCATCATATAAATCAGCATCTAACTATTATTGAGTGCTTACTTTTTGCCAGTCACTAAGTGCTTTACCCATTTAACTCTCAACAAGAGTCATTAACTCTCACCAAGAAGTCTATGTGATAGAGTCGTGACTATTCCCATTTTACAGATGAGGAAACTGAGGCTAAGAGATAAAGTCTTTCATCCAAGGTCACACAACTAGGAAAAGGCCAAGTCAGGACTCAAACTCAAGTTTTTTGGGCCAAATCCATGGTCATGGCCACACAATGAGTGGCAGTGAGCTGCTGCACCAGGGAGAGACCCCAACTCCATCTAATAGAAGAACAAATTGAGGTTCAGAGAGGTGTTCCCCTTTTCCTTGTGCCCACAGCAAATGTGCACATGTCTTTGGAAGAAAAAAGGGTCATGCCAGGGTTCCCAAGGCTCCCCCAGGGGCCCCAGCTTGCTCCCCCAGGCTCCACTGCGGGGCCCAGACTCACATCTCTCCCCTTTTATGGACCCCAGCACACTTCTCTAACTAGGAAATAAAATGACCTAATGACAAATCCTGTAACTGTATGATTGATAGCTGCGGAATATGTCTCTTCAGTTGCTGCCAACTTACTCTGTGCTAAGTTAATTCCAAGCCCTAGAAATTAAGTGCCTTGTCCAGAGGCACTTCAGCCCCTCAAACAGAGATATAGTTGCTCTGGATACAGAAATTCAGCTTGAGAGTCAGGCAAAAAGGGACATCAAGAATCCAGGGTGACTTTGGCCCCAGGAGCACAGATTTCCAGACACCAGCAAAAATCCTGGGGGAAATGACCACAGTAGAAATAAAACTGGCTGGACCCAGACTTTCCAAGCCATTAGCAGAAAGAGACAGGATTTCCCCAGAGCCAAAAGTTTGAAGGACTCTGAGAAGAGGTAGCAGAGTTCAGGGAGCTCAGATTTCATGTTGCAAAAGAGGACTCTGAGTCTCAGAGGTGAGACAAGACTGGCCCCAGACCACTCTATCAGTCAGCTGCTGCTGCTGCATAACAGATGACCCCAAAATCAGCAGCATAAAGACCAAGCTTGAGCCACCGCTCACACATCAGTTTCTGATCTGGGTCAGCTCATGTGGCTGCGGGCAGCGACTGGCTGGGCAGGTGGTTGTGCTGATGGCAGCTCAGCTGTCTTACACATTAGGGGCCGGCTGGCTGTCAGACAGTCTCAGGCAGCCTAGACTGGGACGGCTTATCTCTCCTCTGCATGTTGCATCCTCCACCAGCGAGCTCAGTCTTGTGCCCATGGTGACCGGCCAGGGCTCCGAGAGGGGGGCAGACGCATTCAAGGTCTCTTAAGCCTAAACTAGGAATTGGCCCAACATCATGTCTGCCACATCCTGGTGAGGCCCAGCCCAGACTCCAGGAGTGGGGAAGCAGACTCTACCTCTGGAGGTAGATGCTTCCAAGCCTTACTGCAAAGGGTATGGACCCAAGAGGGGCAGAACTTGGAAACTAAATTTGCACTCAAGCTACCACATATAAAGAAGACTGGGGGCGGGGGGTGGGCAGAACTGAGGGTCTCCTGGTTCCAGTCCAAAGCTCCAACTGACATCACTGTGTATGGTGACCCCACAGGGCAGGCAAGGTTATTACTACAGAGGAGAAACTGAGGCTCAGAGAGGTGAAGTCACTTGCCTAAAATGCCACAGCCAGGAAGTGAAGGAGACAAAATTTTCCCCTATGGCTTGGTGCCTGGCATTTGGAAGACTCTGGAAGTGTATCCTTCTCTACACCATACTTTGAATAGAGGTTGGGTTGGGGAATTGGCGGGGGGTGGGGGGGCACATTTTAAAAGGTCCTGGGCTTTCTCAGGGAGAGGAAAAGGCCTTTGCTTCTGGGAAGAAGTTTTGGATTCAGGTCCAAACTCTTGCATGCACTGGCTGTGTGACCTTGGATAAGTCACTTCACTTCTCTGAAGCTTAGCTCCCTATCTTTAAAATAAGGATAATAATTGTACCCACCACTTAGAGTTCCTGAAAGTGTAAAACACTTGACAAGGATCTGATTTGTTACATTCACTCAGTAATTTGATTGGCGGTTATGATGATAACGACTGTTCCCCCCATGGAGGGCACCCAACCTGAGCTTCATCACACAACCACACCCACACACATGCTCCCATGCAGGGGGACCGCCCCTGCGCCTGGAGTTGGGGTAATGGGGTAATGAGTAATGAGGAGAGTTCATCCCAAGGCGCTCCCCATACACGGGTCTTGCTAGAGGCTGGTTGCTGTGGCCTGTGAGGACTTGGAAACACAAGTTCTAAGACAGAACCTGCCCCACACGTGCCGGTCTTCTCCACCATGCCACCACCTCCCAGCCATGGCGAGGGCAGGAGCAGTGTGGCAGGAGGCCGGCACATCCCCTGGCTGGGTCACACCAAGGAAATGGAGGCGTTTGCCTACAATTACATCTGGCACCCTGGGGAGTCACGGCTGCTGGTGGTATAAACCCCTGACATGCAGCTGTCTCGCCCACTTACTCAACAGCAAGCATTTATGGAGGGTCCACCGCGCAGCTGGTATTGCCTGAGATTGATTATCCGGGGCCTGGAGATAACTCCTGGCATGGAATCCTCACTGCGCGCCAGACTCTTCATGAGCACGTAACCTCTGTCCACTTTGCTAATTCTCAAACAACCTAGGTCTTCACACAATGGCTCACCGCAGGTCTCAGAAGGGACACAAGAGTTTAGAGGAGCATGATGGCTGGCCGGCTGGACATCAGGGTGCCGGGGTTCCAACTCAGCTGTCTGCCTCTCAGCCCATGTCCCACTTCTCCCCCCGCTGGTGAAATGGAACCTAGATGATCCTGAGGAGTTTAAACAGGTGGGTGGTGGGGACAGACCTGCGGGTTAGACAGGGTGCCCCAGCAAGAAGGTGGAGGGGGGCAGAAAAGGGGTGAGGGAGCAGCGAAGGAGGCAGAGGACCTGCCTCACCTGAGTCCTGTGTGGCCACGGCTGAGGAAGCCAGGACACTGCTGGGCTGTCTCCCAAGGAGAGGTCCGAGGGCGCCTCAAGGCTCCAAGCAGTGGTTCTTTTCCTGAAGGAGAGCCCCACACAGGGCCCACGCTCCCCAACTTGCACGGGGTTTAGAGATGTTTCTAGCAGCTCAGATGAGCCACCCTGAGGCTTCACGAGGAGTCAGGATGGAGATTCGGAATGACAGGAAACACAAATCCAGCAGCTGTCAGCTGCCGTCACATCTTCCTCAAGCAACACAAAGCCCTCCCTCTGCATGCAATCGTGTGTGTGTGCGCCTGAACATGTCGCACACACCACCACCGACACAGCACACACACACCATACACACAGTACACACATCAGCAACACACGTGCATACCGCACACACAACACACCACACTCATCAGTAACAACACACGCCAGACACATAGACACTGTACACACCACACACCATATGCCGCACACCACATGGGCATATACTCCGTACAACCCACGTACAGCACACACACCCCAAATCCAAAACCACTCTTTGGTTACGCTCTCTCAAGTTAATCCTAGCTCCCCACTTAGAAGTCTTAAAATGAAGAAGCCCTTGGGTCCCACCCACTAACTTTATAAATATGGGGAGACTCACATTCAGAAAGAGGAAGGGCCAAGTATGTCTCCACATAGGCAAGTCGAGAAAAGACCAGTGGTCACCCTGGGGCCTGGGAGACCCGGGCTGCACCAGCCTCTACGTGAATCCTTGTACCCCCAAGTTGGTCCCTTCATGGAACGGGGTCCCCACAGGGAAGATGTAGGATCCTACCTTCTGAATAGAAGGAAAATATGAGTGATTTTGAAACTGGTGGTCAGGGCAGGAGAGTGGGATACCAGAATAGGCTGGTACGGCCACCCACCTACCCAGGCTCTTGACAAGAGAGCCACCAAAAAGCCCCAAAAGGTCAAAAAGCCAAAAACCAAAACCAAGGGCTATCGCAATGCAACAGCCATACAATAGGGGCCTATGGGCTGTACCAAACAAAGGCCAGGTCACAGCACACTGTGCCTGCACACACAATTGCAAGGGACTTCAGGCTCTGGGTTTATGTTACAAGCAGGGGTAACATGTGGCTGGTTATCTCACCTAGATAGTGTCAGTGATGGTCACCACCAGTCACCAGGAGTGCTGGACAGCACTGGCCCGTAGTGATGGTCATTACTGAGGCAGTGTCAGAGAGAGCTCTTTGAGACACTGGGTACGGGGCCTTTGGTGCTCTTTTCAGACAACGTCAGATACAGGACCAGAGACCCTGACAGAGGTCTTTGGCTTTTCTTCCCCCCTAGGAGGTCGACAGCTGGATGCTTTTTTTCTTCAGCTTCTGGTCCTTCTTCTTTCTTCTTTCTTCAAAGGCCAGGAACAGATTCTTCCCCTTCATTATTCTGAGGCTGGAACCCTCTGTCTTGTTTTTTTTTCTTCTGAGGCTAGAATCATTGTCTCTCAACTCCCTCTGACCCTGGCTTATATTGTTTCAGGGTGCCCCACCTACAATTCTGATTGGACCACTTTTCAATCCTGTGGCTGATTGGACCATTTAGCATCAATCAGCTCATAGGTCTTACCTGACTGGTCCATTCCACAATCCAGGAAGTACACGGTTGCATAAAAGGGCTCCGAGAAGCAACTGCCATAACTGACTTGTGGTAGAGCAGCAGGGTGAGAGAACACCATTGGTGCTGCTGGCTCCCACAGCTGAGGTGGCTGGGGTCTAGTAACAGTTTGACCAGGGTCATTGTTCATTCATTTTTCCACACTTCAGGGATTCTGAGATTTTCATCTGGGGAAACTGAGGCTCTGGCTGGAAAAGTGACTTATTCCAGAGCAGAGAAGCAGCATGGGGGAAAGGGGGAACTCCTGTCACTAAGACCTTTTTATTCCAGGTTTTGTTACCACACCCCACCTTGTCCCTTAGCAGGCCATGTGCTTCTTTTTAAATTATTTTTTAAACTAAAGATGCACTTTCAGTTGAATTCCTGACACTCATTCTGTCATTTAAAACACCCATCAGTAGTGTCCCTCACGCATTTTACAGGTGAGGACACTGAGGCTCAGAGAGGCTGAGCCACTTTCTCAAGGTCACCCAGCTAGAAACCGGCACATGTAGGATAGAACCCAAAGCCCATTCGCTTAGCACTGCCTCTCAAAATGGAGCAGAAATGCCAGAGTGGCTGAGGCTTGACCCCTGAAGACGAAGCAGCCAGGAGCTGTTGGGTTTTCCCTGGTCAACAGAACCATCGTGCCACCTCTTGTCATCTACACTCCCAGAGCTTCGCTGGCCACATTCTAACATGGTTCAGTCCCAGAAGTCGAGCTGAGAAGCGGTGCCTCCTGTGGGGTCTTCCCTGAGGAACAGTGTGTCTGGCAAAGGACTCTCTTTCTCTTCCCGTTTGGGGTGAGAGGGGGATTGATCGAGCAGGGGAGAAAGATGGAGGGGAAGGAGCAAGAAGAAAGGCAGGGAAGGGTGGACACTGGAGCCTGTTCACATTGAAACCCCCAGGGCAATGGATCTGGGGCCCAAGGAGCTTCAGTGACGCTGGCCGGGCTTCACCCCCAGAGAAGCTGAGGGTCGAAATCATCTGAGTCACAGCCTGGGCAACATGGGGGTTCTTCATCTCTCCTGGGATGGTCAAGAGCAGCCAAGCCTGAGCGGCTGGGCCAGGGCTATGTTCTGAGTCTACACCACATGCTTAGTAAATACTTGGTTGATAAGGGGAGGAAAGAGGGGTGGAAGGAAAGGAAAAAAGGAAGAACCGAGCAAGAAACAAGAAAACTGTTCATCTTTTTATGCTTTACATTGTCCCTTTAGGAAGTCAAAGAGATAGGTTTTCTATGTCCTCCCTGGAGCTGACATGGTTTCTCATCCTGTCTGCCATTTTATCAAATTAAATAGAAACCAAAATTAGCGCTGGGCCAAAGGATCCCTCAGCAATTCCGGGGAGCTGAGCGCTGGCTGCTCAGCACCGGAAGGAGCACAGCTGCCTGGGGACCTGGGCGTTTCTGGGCTCAGTTTACACCTCTGTAAAATGGGGTTAAGAACATTCTCACTGACCGCCTCACTGTGTGAGTGAGGGGGGTCCACCAGAAAAAATGGATGCAAAGGTATTCTGACACACGCTCTTGTTAAGACCAGCAAGTGTGTTTCAATCAAGTTTTACCACACTGACAGCTGCATCCATGGGTTCTGATTCTCTTCTTTCCCCTAGTTAAATCCTCCAGCCCCGGTTGTTACCACCTCTGCCTCCTGTGAGGGTCCTGCCTTCATTGCAGATGCTGTTTTCTTAGGAAGGTCATTGAATCCTCAGTACCTCAGTTTATTCATGTGGAAAACTCATTCGTGTAAATGGCATTTCATTCACCTGTGCCAGCGCTGTGCTGGGCGGCAGGGGGAGTGAAGAGCCTGCGCCTGCAGGAACTTGCCCTCCTGTGGGGAGAACATAAGCAGGTGGGGGCCCCATGGTGAGGTTCTGCCTTCCAACTGCAGCAGCTCGGGTCCCTATAGGACCTCGGTGTTTGTCTTCAGTAAGTTTCTCCCCCTCTGGGTGCCTCAGTTTGCTTATCTGTGAAGTGGGTCAGAAGAGTAGTGCTTTCAAGGGTCATCTGAGGATACGATGAGATGGTGCAGATGAAGTGCTTGAAAGAGCTCCTGGCAGCAGGGAGCCTGTGGAAAGCTTGGCCGGTTACTGCACAGGGCGGACCTAGCTTTATCGCCTTTGCTTTATTGTGCTTTGCAAGTATTGTATTTTTTAAATAAGACTTGTCATCTACCAGCAAAATGGTTATGAATCACTGAGGGCTCAAATAATGGTTAGCATTTTTTAGCCTAAGATATTTTTTTAATTAAGATATGTAGGTACATTGCTTTCCTAGACATAATGCTATCTCGCACATTTAATCAACTATAGAATAATGTAAACCCCTTTTTATGTGGGGTTGGAAGCCAAAAATGTTGTGTGACCGGCTAGTTGCAATAGCTTTATTCTGTAGTGTCCCCAAGGTGTGCCTGTGGCTGCTCATGCAGGATGCATGGGGGTGCAGATGACCTTGAGGAATGAGTCAAGTCTGCCCCGGGGCAGAGAAGCCAAGGCAGGTGTTGCAGACAGGAGCCAGCAAAACGGGGGCTACAGAGAATCTGCTGCACTAAGAAGTTTGAGGTGGCAGAGGCACTGGGTTCCACACTGGGACCTTCTCGAAGGTCTGAGAAGGGTTTACTGTGACTTTATTCTGTGGACTCATTTTTGCTATTTCCACAGTCCCATTTCTATTATGAGCTGCTGCTTTTTCTCCTCCTTAAACTGCATGTAAATTGCTTGCTTTTTTCACTTGGCTTACTCTAAGCAAAGTAATGTCCATGAAATTAGAAGTTTGATGTGCAAACCATTTATTTATATATTTTTCTAGTTCATATTTACATAAATACATAATCATTAGATATTTTAAAATATGTTTGTCTACCTAAAATCATCTTGCAAATACCACTCAGGAAAACCTTTTAAGGACAAGATTTCTAAGCAAGGGTCAGATATTGGTTTTGAAGGAAAGAACAGAATGTGGTGTGTTCATCCCTTCTTTCTATACGCCAGGTCAACAGTTATAAAGCTCACCAACCACTCTCCCAGCATATCCAGGCTCCTGATTAGTTGGGGAACCTGAGCTGGGTAAAGAGAGGTGCGGGTGCGGGGTGGACAGCTTCCTAAACCATGCTTGGCCATACACTGCCCTCTGCTGGCCAAGAGAAAAATCACTTCACCAGAAAAGGATTTGCTAATCTGTGTCAAATTCAAATTTGCATTCCATCCTCACCTCTTTAACTCTCTAGATCCTAGTGAGAGCAATAATGAGGGTCCCTCGGGCTGTTTTTATCCTTTTTGAAGAGGTAATACACTCCCATGATTCAAAATTCAAAGATACAAAAGGGTTTACTGTGAAAATTAAGTTTCTCACATAACAGGACCCCACCCCCTGGCCCACAAACAGTCCTTTCACCATTTCCCCTCCCTAGGGGCAACCACTGTAACCAGTTTCTTATGCATCCTTCCCAGACTCTTTTAGATAATTCAGAAACCGTAACAGAAATTTTATATCTATAAAGCCAGGCAGACTAAGTAAGCAGTTTAATGCTCTTTTATTACATATTCTGTTACATAGCAGCAAAGAAAAACAAAAACAAATTTGCTAAGGAGAAATGTACAATGTTTAGGAGACAAAATCCTTTGACAGGGAGGCTATAGAGAGAAGAAATGTTGCCTTGATAGAAAAAAAAAAGTTTGTAAGCTTGGGTCTAATCAAATGAACTTGAGCGATGATTTACTTTGCTGGGGTGTGTCTGGTGGGGGGGGCAGTGAGATGCGATGTCGTCATTCTGCAGATTCTACTGAAATTTTTAATTCACATTTGCTCATACGAGACTGAGCCCAGGCGCTTTTTAGAGACACATATATGTGGCTTTCACAGAACATCAGATAAATTAATGGTTCAGACTTTGTTTTCTGTCTGTCCAGGGTTTGAGTCCCAGGTCAGGTTTTTAGGTGACCTTGTGCAAGTGGCTTCTCCTGGCTCAGCCGCAGTTTCTTATCTGTAAAATGGGCGTGATCATAAGCCTTAGCTTATGGGGTTCTTGTGATTCCAGTGCCTGATACTCCATAGACTTGTTATTCTGAAGCTAAATGAAGGTCTTGGGAGATCCTTTCCAGATGGCCAGGAAGACCAGTGTTTTTACTGTCCTGAAACAGGGAGGAATTGGAAGAAGAAGCCTGATTGCAGGCACTGGGTGGCATACCCACAGACGGTTGATCAGCACCAAAGGGACTGTGGTATGTGCCTGGAGCATCAGGGTGGAGAAGGGGAGGGAGGGAGCTAGAACCCAACTGGCAAGGCCAGAGGGAACATTGGTGAGGGTGATCAAGCAAGCAGGGTTGACCTGGTTTGATTCTGGACATCTGCATATGTAAAAAGAATGAAGGGTTGGGGCAGCAAGGATCCAGGAGACTAGTAGGGCAGAAATCACTGGGGGTGGCTCCAATCACTTAGATCTTTTCAAATTAACCCAAACAAATGCTGAAAGAGCCAAGATGAGAGGAGTTCCTGCAAAGCTGGAACAGCAAGAGTCCATTGGGGGTCGGGGACCCCAGGCTGAGATGGGGTCAGAGCTACAGTTCACTCCAGGTGTGATCTGAGGCTGAGACCAGACATCTGCCTGTAGGGGCACTGAGTCCCCCACATACATTCCATGTACGAAGAGCTGGGGAGACACCGGTGAGCTGCACAGATGGCTTCCTCGCCTCAAGGAGCTCCAGTCTCTGCACAGCAGACATGCCCAGACCATTGTACTACCCATAGCTGAGCTCCATGTGCAGAAGCGCCCAGCCCAGACTCAGAGGGGACGGTGGGGGTGCTAAGCATGAGTGGATGACAGATGTTACCCAGGTCTAGAGAGAAAAGGAAGCTGTTCAGGGTGGAAAATTAGTATTTGGAAAGTCCCAGAGGTGGGCAAGGGCACAATTCTTTGGAGAGATTGACAAGTAATTCAGTCTGGCTAGAATGTAAAACAGTGAGTTGAAAGGGACAATGAGAGATGAAGTTTCGGGGAGTTGAGGAAGTAAAGAATAGATGCCAGATCATTTGATGCCTGATCAAAACCTTGTATTTTACCCTGAGATGAGGTGCATTTTTTCAAATTGAGATGAAATTTATGTAATGTTTCATCAACAATTTTAATGTGTAAAATCCAGTAGTGGTTACTACATACAAAATGCACAACCCACACCTGCATCTAGTCCCAAAACGTTTTTATCAAGCCCCCAAACAAACCCCATATCTATTAACAATTGATGCTATTCCTCACCCATTCTGCTTCTGCCTTTTGGCAAACACCAAGTAGCTTCCTAAAGCCATGGATTTATCTGCGCTGGATATTTATTATCAAGGAACCATACAATGCATGACCTCTTCATGTCTGGTTCTTTCACTTATCATAAAGTATTTAAGGTTCATCCATGCAGCAGCACTTCGTTCCTTTTCGTGTCTGAGTAATATTCCACTATATGGCTATACTGATTTGCTTCTCTGTTGATCTGTTGAGTGAAGGGGCCAGATTTTTGTTTCACAAGAGTTCATTGCCTGCTGATGGGAGAAGGGTTAATGTCAGGGAAGGGTGGAGTCAGTAAGCAATGAGGTATTCTACAGTCCAACAGAAATACCATGGAGTAGATAGTAGAAGGAGACATGGAAACTGAGATCTTCTGGCAAGAACTTAGGGCAATGCATCCAGGGAAAGCCCTTCCTTCTGGCAACTGAGAGGGACTAGGGCAGGTGCTGACCCTGGGAAGCTCTGTCCTGTGGAATCCTCCCTGAGGGGAGCCTGCTACGCCCAGCTCCAGTCAGATCAAACCCACCTGCCTGTCAGCTCCTCTCCATCTAAAGTCAAACTGACATCCTGATCTCCTGATCTCTCAGTGTCTCCTTGTTGAACTTGGCGGACAGCTCACTTGAATCCTCAGCAAAAAGCTTCACTCCGCCCTGTGGCTAATCTCTGCTTTTACATCTCTGCATTTTCAAGTCGAGGACATCCCAGCGCCAGGGACCCTGGATGCTCTCGGCATATCAAATACAGCTGGATGGGCAAATGAAGACGTGGGCTCATCTTCAGAGACTGGGCAGAAAATGAATGATCGGCATGTGTGTGTCTATGTCTCAGTGGAGCCGTCTATCCAGAAGGTGGACACAGAAGGGTACAGCAGCAAGTCGCCTTATTTTTCCTCCCACAGCCCCTTCATGCACATTCTCCTGGTATTTTTCTTCTCAGAGTGAAAGCTTAGTTTTTATGGGTCTCTTGCTTTTAACAAGTGCAGTGCAAGCTAATGATCATATACAGCTCTAAACATTACTCATTCTCAAACTACCCCCTCCTCCTGCAGGACTCCCCAGCCAGGGACTCTGCAGGGGAGAAGGGCCCGGCGGGCTGCTCTGTCTTTGCACAACCTCGCTGTTAGGTCAT
>PVIJ01013465.1:0-45001 GCA_004024925.1 Scalopus aquaticus
ATGCAATTTGCAGCGACATGGATGGAATTAGAGGGAATCATACTCAGTGAAATAAGCCAGAAAGAAAAAGAAAAATATCGAATGGTTTCACTTATAACAGGACTATAGGGAGGCTGGGTGGGAGAGAGACACTCAGCGGTGGGGGGGGTGGGGGGAGGGGAGGATAAGGGCACAAAATGGAAGAGAGGAGAATACAGGGACCCATGGAGATGGATCACGGGTGAATTGGTAGTGGGCTGCCCAAGGGGAATAAAAAAATGTAAAAGACATAAATAACAATTAAAAATAAATAAATGAATAAATAAAATGAAAAAAAAAAGAAAACATGGTGTGTGAATGTCAACTGAATACAAACTTATAGACTTACATCTAGTTTTTGAGTAAACAAAATGGCTATCAATTGTCTGCCTACACTGAGAATAATAATACCACATAGAGCACTCATAGTACCTTTCCTATGAGAAGAGAAATGCCAAGCTTTCCTTAGCTGTTAACCTCTATGTACTTCTCATATCCATAGATAATATAGCAGACTTCAGCACATTTGGGTTCACTCCCACACCATTTCCAGTATTAATCCTGACTTGAGAAAAGGAGTATTTAACTAACAAGAGCCAGGTCAATGTTCTGGATCTCAATATTTAATCATTTTTTATGCTTTGTCTGATTTTATACCATATACCTCAATACTACCTGAGTTCTTTTCCCTGCAGTTCTGTTCTAACAATATATCGTAATTTTTTCTTGTGTATGTCATCCTTCTCTGTGCTTTTCATATGGATTTTAGCCTTGGTCCTGCATGCTTTATGTCATTATCATCAACAAGGAAATGGACTGCTTGAATAAGTACCTTATATACCAAGAGTGACAAAGCCAGTGTCTAAGAGCAATTGATATTCTGTCTGCAGGAAACAAAAATATGATTTATTACCAAATGCAAAATGAAAATAAGTGTCAATTTCCAGAAAGCCTGCAAAACAAAACAAAAACAAAACAAAAAAACCAACAAAAACAAAAACCCCCAAACAACTAGGGAACCGACAAGTTTCTAAAATTTTAAACTAATTTCCCCCAAAGTCAAGAGCATAAAAACTTGCTGTTTATGCCATCCAAAATAAGCATCAGACATAGAGCTTGAAGTGCCCATAATATGCCATGAATTCAAAGAAATTGCATGCTGCCATTTATAAAGGCAAATAGATTTAAAGTGTGAGAACTATATTGTATTCTTAGTACAAAATTAATTCATTGTAGACATTAAGGTGCTCTAGAAGCCTTCCATAAGATCGCTGCTTCCAACCCAACTGCACGCCTGAGCTGGGTTAGATATACCTATTCTGTGCTCCCTGGTCCCCAGGACATTCTGCTAATAAAAGATCTGGCGCCAGTGGACTCTCTATATTTGTTAATTGAATAAACACTTGAACAACTTTGCAAGTCATATATAATTTCTAGAAATGTTATAAAAATTTATGCATAGGCAAAAATATCTACACTGTTTAGCCAAGGTATAGACACAAGTTGGGGCGGCCTCTTCAAGACAACTCCTAAGAGCATTTCAAGGATGAACAGATTCATCCATATTCCACAGACCTCCAAGTGGGAAAATATCCTTGGTCTATTTGTCACAATATTCACTACCAGATTTTTCTTTACCTCCCCCAATAATTCCATTCATTTACCCAGTAAGTCAACAAATACCCATTCAGCATTTCAAATATATTAGGCACTATTTCAGGCTCTAGGAATATATTAGAGAAAGAGATGGTCCCTATGTATATTTTGCTGGGGGATATAAAGAAATAGACATTAAAAGAGAAAAAAAATTGAGAATGATTTACATAGAGATTTAATTCAGGACATATGAGTGGGTTCCTGTAGATTGGTTGGTCAGGAATAGTATTTCTGAAAACATGACATTTTCGTTGAGACTTGAAAGACTGAAAGGACTTATCTGCTGCCATCAGGGAAAAGAATGTTCTAATAAAAGCAAACACAAAAGCCCTAAGATAAAACAAGCTTAACTTCGTCAAGGAACAGAAAGATCTAGTATGGGACCAAAATGAGTAGGGCAAGTGTTATGGGGTTGAATTGTGTCCCTCTTTGAAGGAGAGTTGGCAGAATTTATTGATAGATTAGATGATGGGGTGAAGGAAAGAATCAAATGACTCTTACAGTTTTGTCTTGAACAACTGAGTGGATGGGTACCAATTTACGATATGATAAAAGCAGAGGAAAAGAGCAGGTATGGAGAGAAAATTCAAGAGTTCTGTTTTGGTCATGTTGAATTTGAAATGCCTGCATTCGACTATATTGCTATAAACTTCTGGGAAATAGTCAGAACGGGAAATAAGATTTGAGAATCGATGACATAAAACTGATACATAAAACTGAGGGACATTAGAAAAATCTACAGGAAGTGAAATTCAGCCTTGACAATTCCTCTGATTGGTAGTATTCCAAGAAAGAGACTTGAGGAGACATATTTGCTCTGTTGCCACAAGGTATGGTGGTTGTTTCTAGCATGGATGGGAAAGTCTCCCTTTGGCAGGAAGTGAAACTTGATACACATTCATCATGATGGCACAGCTACCACCAGGATAAAAGGCCTGCATGCACATAAATGGATTGGGATGAACTTTTTTGGATGTAGTAATAGATATGTGATATGCCAATTGCTGGCATGTTTTCTTGCTAAATTCAATTTTATAGAAGCTCTAAAATATAACAGTATGAGTTTTATTCTTTCAGAAGCCATCAATTTTGAAATTGTGACCATCTGAATAGGAGACAATAATCTAATAAATAGAGTAATTGGGGTTATAGGAAGAATAAGTTTCAAACACATTTTAGATCAGTGAGTCCAGTGACTGATTGCTATATAATTAAAACACATTAAAATTTTTTAATTGCGGTAACAATGATTTAAAAACTGTATATGATTTGGGAGTATAGGTTCACACCTCTTCAAATGTATGTTACCATACCACACCCACCACCAAAACACCCATAATCCTCCACCCGCGTCCATGGGCCCTCGCCTCCCTTTGTTCCCCTTTCCCTTTGGTAGTCTCAATTCTACAGTCAGATTTCTAAGGCAAAACACATTTCAAAACACATTTACAGTCAGATTTCTAAGGCAAAACACATTTCTCAGTAACTAAGTATCTTGACTGAGAAACCCTTCATTACTTTATCCTCAATGACTGCTCTATGTGCTAAAATGAGAAAGACTATTTCTTTTAAAAATATTGCACTTACTAATTTTTTATCAATTAAGATACACTTTCTTCACAACTTGTGTAAGTTGGTGCTCTTCCTACTCTACCACATTGCCTAGTGTTTGAACACAATATCAGATTAGTTTTTGGAATGATGGAATTCTTTTTTGGGATGCTGGATTTTATTTTTTTGCTTCCTACTCTTGGGTTTTTTTTGTGGGTTATAATTAAAGCCTTCATTAGAGATGGCTGTGTCCTAGTCAGGGTTAGTAGAGTTCATAGTCATTCATTCTGAGAAGTTGCCTTCTGATTCCAGACTCCAGTCTAGCAAATGATTGTAAATACTCACCCTTTGTCATATGTTCAGACATTGACTTCTCTTGGAGCATATTTAAAATAAGTTAGTGGAAAAACGATCACTTGAATATTTGTATGCTTAGGAATTTTAGATAAAGGCATTTCCAACGATAGCTGTACAAAATAACTAGCTTCAAGAAATTGTTCTTGTTTCTGACCATTGTCCATGTTACAACATGGTCATGACAAAAACAGTGAATAATTTCTTTTCTCTGATATCAAATTTGGGCATCCTCAGCTGTACTGAACTATAACAGTTCAATATTTCCCTAGTAGAAATATTTAAATCAACGTTTTACCAAGGAAAGCTAATTATCTAACTAATGAGTTTTACCTTTCCCAAATTACTTTAGAAAAATGTGATGATCTCCTTGCCCTTAGTGTTTTTCTCCTTTTTTTTAAAAAAAAAAGTTTATTTTTGCTTCCAATTTATCCTTAACAAATTTTTAAATAAAACATTCATATGATGAATAGCCATAAGGGATATAACAGAAGGAACTTCATATCTGGTTTTGAGTCATTCTCAAAGTGCAATAACCTTAATACCATCTAGATTCTCTTCTTATAAGGCAGAGCATGAAGAAATTAGATTCTCATAAATGTCATTCCTCTTATTTATTGTCTTTTTCTTTGAACCAGGGTTGGGCTGGCTAGGATTCGTTTTCTCTCAACCAGATTTATTATGGATCAGATGCATTCCATTTCACAATAGGAATGTGTTTATTATAAAATGTACAAAGCGTATAGTCTAACAGAGTGCACAAATTGTTGGCAAAAAATAACAAGAACCATCACCAACAACGTAATTTAATAATGAGTATAGTTTGTAAAGTTTTTGGATGAATTTGAACTGAAGTTAAAGTCACATACAGTGACCCTCAAATCTTGAAGTAAATCTCAAGTGAACATAGTTCTCTTTATGCTATCAAAACAAAATGCATCTAGCAATATGCAAACATATGACCAAAGAAATTCTTATTGACATTACACAGTTAACAAGATTTTCTCATTGCTTCGTTTCTCCCGGGGAGGACCTCAGAAACTTTGAATAGCAGACTAACTCTTTCAGGTCTTCAGAGCATAACTTAACACACTACATTTTTAGTGATTATTTTCATTTAGTATTTGCATAATAAGTTAAAGAATATCCCTATGTATACACAGGGAGAAACTGAGAGCTATCTTTAAGAAGGTGGATAAATTTAGCACTTAAAAGACTGTGCAAACAAGTACATTACAACATTTTTTAGAAAAGTACTACTGTTAACAAAGACTAAAGGAAATGTGCAACAAAGAAAAGAGCTATGGCTGGTTTGTTTTACTGGTGGAAGAGGCTGAAAAATACCTGAGCATTTAAAACTTCATCTACTTTGTACAATGACAGTAACCACTGCCCAACCTGGTTTCCAAGGAAGTTCTATGCATAGAGGACATGGATTATCAATGAATGCTTTCTATTAATCTAAACATCCAAATATAATTGTTACTTTGGGTAAGGAAGAGCGGGCCACTTGCAGTTGAATTACATGGGTCTTTTCTGTTTGGGTTTTCTGCCTCATTTACCTGTTGTTCTCCCCACCCATACTCTCATCAGTAGTGTCCCTTTGCTTCTACAGTTATCTCCACAGACTGGACTTGAAACAGCTCCAGCCACACTCTTGTGCTGCATGCCCTATTTCCAATTCATTCAAACAATTCCATAAACTCTGGCAGTGCAGCTATACCTACAGTGGATGCCTACCTAAGCAGTGAGTCACCCATCTGCTTGCCCTTAAGATCTCCTAGACTCCTGCTGATATCCTCAACTGCAGGGACTATCTAACAACATTCCAAGAAGGGTCTTCAAAGGCCAATCTCTCTAGACTTGAGTTAAAACAGGTATCACATCCTGCAATTCAATTTACAAAGTACAGATAAGAAAAATAAAACTATTAAACATATTTGTAATCCCAACACTACATGTAGATACCACTGCTAATCTGTCACCTAAACCTCTAATACTTCCTATTAAATATGTTTATGAGAACTTTTTATTTTGCTCATACTGTTATAAAGTTATACTATAAGCAAACAATTCCTTATTTAAATAAAATATGGGACATTATTATATGGCAAATTAAAAGTATTTGTACTTTAAATTAAGGTTGCTTCAAAGTAGTCTTCCTGAAAAATTCTTTTGAAAACGGACTTGTTTTGTTAGGTAATTCCAAAAACAGTAAGTAAAATTGTATGAAACTTCAGAATACCTCAACACTTAACCCTAAAGAAAGATTCAGATTTTTATGGTGGTAACAGAATTTGAGAACAACTTTATAAAACATTTATGTATTTAAAGACACACTTCACCTCAATTAGGATACATGTTAAAATTTGAGAATATAATGGTATGTCAAAATTCACAGAGCCTTTCTTCTTTAAATATACCTGAATCAAATAGGTGAAAGCATAGAAATATTTAACTGCCAAAAATTATTTGTTCTGAGATACCAGTAAAGATTTTCTTCTGTTTTATAAAGTCTTGAACAAATTCTGGGAAAGTAACTTACAGCTATGAAATAATTACTAAAAGTTGAATAGGGAGAGAGACTGTTCTCTAAGGATATCCAGGGCAGACCCAGAATGCACCTGGTAAATCCAGGTTCTCATTATCTTGACAACACCTGATATCCCATAATACCCAAAGAGGCTGCCAACTGCTTGTCCACACTGACTACATGCCATGTACCCCATTTTATGACTGAAAAGGATTTAAAATTCATGAAGCTTGTTGAAAGCTCAACTGTCACATTCAACTCATTCCAAAGTATATAGGAAAAAAAGCAGAGCAGACATTTGAACTGAAACTATTACTGTGCTAGAATAACCATATTCCATTAAATTGCTACTATACATTCTAGAAGACGTTGATCACACCAAGCATACCTACCAGTGCATTCCTCTTCTTTATACCAACTTGCAAACTTTTATTCGCTGCAATATTACACTTTCTGGCCCTTTATTCCAAGGTTGCTCAGAATTCAAAGCACTTATTCATTAAGCTTGTAATTCCATTTAGTTGCTATTAACAGAATTCTTTAGAGAAGATCATGGAAAAAGAAAAACAAACTTATTTTTGGGTCAATGACCAATTTTAAAGGAAACACATACTAAACTAGTATAAGGAAAAGGTCAGAATCCATGAGTTATTAAGGAAAAAAAAAGAGAAAAACATTCATTTTCACAATTTTCCGACATTATTTAAAAATAAAAATAAGCCTAAGTATGGAATGGCAAAATCCTGGTTCCCCTGTACTAACGGTACTGAACAATACTGCCATTCATAGGAAATTAGAAGCGAGTTTTTTTTAATTATTTGAGGTATTATTGGTTTACCTCACTGTATATGATTCAGAGGAATATGTTCACACCTCCTCAGATGAGAAAGCAAGGTTTTTAACCCTCAACATCAGGAAAGTTTTGGTTTTCCTTCCCTTCATTTATTTTGGGGTCCAAATTGAATCCTACAAATCTTGAGTTGTCTCTAGAAAAAACAATAATATATAATGGATTAAATGCTTTAAATTTTGCTCTTCACTGGCATAACTACTTAACTGCATATTATAAATAGTATACGAAACTACTGATACATTAGGTACTGAAAATATAAGAAGCTGAATATATATCCTATAAAATTAACCATTTTAAAATAACTAATTCATTAAACATATTGTTTTCCTGCTGACTAATATCACCAAAAAGTTACTCCTCATTTGAAGATTGAGAATGTAAAATGTAAAAAACTAAAGCTAAGAAAATACATGTTTAAATTTTAAAATTCATCAAACAGTCCATTATTTTCCTATAACTTTTTCTATTTAGTATATCCATGTAATTAAGAGGCTTAGAAGAAAGGATAGGTCTCTCCAAGCTAAGAGCACCGGATATTCGTCTTTATCCTGACAGTTTTCCAGTGGGTAGAGTTGAGGTAGTGTTTTTTTCCATTGGGTAGCTGATTTGGAAAAACCCGCCAGAAGAATTTTTTTTTTTTTAACCAGCAAAGTCAAGCTGAATAAAAGTAAAGTTCGCATCCTTGATTTTTTAATGATTATAAATATTTTCATCCACCTTTTTAGAGTGACCAAGATTAGATGTAGTGATTTTTTCCTGCAGTTTCCTCTCTGAAACACCTTATGGGTAATGCATAGCAACTCTAAATGATGCACAAAGCCATGGTAGAGAGGAAGCAAATATTTAAGCAACCATAAAATTATTCCACAAGATAAAAATGAGTAATAGCCCAATATAAAAAGTTGTGAAGTTATAGTAATTTCTCAACTCATCAGAAATAGTGAAACACATCATTATTTTAGCAAAAATTTATTGATCACCTGATAGAAGTCAAAGTGACATGCAGAAATATCTGTGGTAAAGTTTCATCATGCATAATTAAATGAGAAAAAAAACTAGCACAGGAAATAAAACTCACAGAATCAGGGAATATTAAAATCAGAGGAGATGTTAGCAGTCAATACAGGTCACAAGATCAAGTCCCTTTTAGGTATAAATAACTTTCCCCAGCCACAGGAGAAGAAACAGGACTAGAACTCAAGTCTTACAGTATAACTCTGTAGAAATATTTTTAAGACAAAAAGATCAATGTTAAGACTATTAATAAAAAGTTATTTCTAGACATCCCTGCTCATGTATTGGAAGAATTAACATTATTAAAATGACCATTATACCAAAAGCAACTTACAGACTCAATGCAATCCCAATAAAAATCTCAATGACATTCTTCAAAGAATAGAACAAATATTGATGAAATTAATATGGAGCCACAAAAAACCTCTAATAGCCAAAGCTCTCCTGACTAAAAAGAAGGAGATGGAGGTATAATATGCCCAGACTTCAAACTATACTGCAAAGCCATAATAATTAAATCAGTATGGCACTGGAACAAAAACAGACACACAGACCAATGGAAGAGAATAGAAAACCAGATATAAAGCCACACATACATGGACAACTAGCCTTTGACAAAGGAAAAAAGAATATGTAGTGGAACAAGGACAGTTTGTTCAATAAATGGTGCTAGGAAAACTGGACCACCACATGCAAAAGAATGAAACTAGACCACTACTTCACACCATGCACAAAAATCAACTCAAAAAGGATAAAAGAATTGCACATAAGACCTGAAACCATAAAACACATACAAGAAAATATCGGTAAAACACTACATGGCATACATCTCAGTAACATCTTTAAAGACTCATCCTCCAAAGCAAAGGAAGTGAGGGAAAAGTTTGATTCCATCAAACCAAAAAGCTTCTGTACAACAAAAGAGACATTAACCAAAACAAACAACTTACTGACTGAGAGAAAATTCTGGAACTCCATGCGATTGATAACATTGGTCAACAAATTTTTACAAAAGTCATGTCACTGAAATAAAGTTAGTCATTTCCTATCAATTTGTATGTGCTCAACATGAATATGATGGTCAAATTCTAACTTTGGTTCTAGGTTTTTTTTTTTTTTGGTAACTGCAATAAATTGATGTTTACAACACAAAATGCAAACCAATAGTAATAGGCCTATGGTTAATACCTGTAAAAAATCAAGTCATAGACTACTTCTTAGATTTCTTCGCTTGTCTCTTGTACAGCTGTTCAGGAGCATCGCTGGAGAGTGTCCAGCAGGAGTAAGCCAGCATTGCAGTGGACCATTTTCCCTGGTATCTTTTTTCCATTGATGTGATATCTTGATGAAAACGTTTGCCATGTTCATCACTAACCATACCACAGTTTTCAGGGAAGAAATCCAGACAGGAACGAAGAAAGTGGATCTTTAGAGATATATTGCAGCTACGTTTCTGATACTGCATCAGCATGTCTTCTAATAGTTCCTTGTAGTCTTCTGCCCTAACATTCCCAAGAAAGTTTGTAGACACTAGGCGAAAAGCATTCCATGCTTGTTTTGCATCATCCTGCAGCAAGTTGTTGAACCGGTGATCTCTGAAGGGCTCTAGAATCTGAGGACCCACAAAAACTTCCTCTTTAATGTTTGCTTTGCTGAGTCGAGGAAATTTTTCATGCAGGTTACCGGAAAGCTGGCGAGGTCCGGTCCATGGTTTTCATGAAATTCTTCATCAAACCTAATTTGATGTGAAGGGGTGGTAGCAGGGTTTTGTGAGCCTCGACGAGAGCTGGGTGCTGGATATTCTCTCCAACTGCTACATTTTGTCTGTGCATCCATTCCTTCTGCAAGTAGTGCAAGTCACTTGCTCGGCTATCCCACTCACATAAGAAACACACGTATTTTGTATATTCCTGCTGCAGTACCATTAAAAGGGAAACTGAGATGTATGTCGTGTAGAGTTTTGCCTATGTTTTCTTCTATAAATTTTATGGTTTCAGGTCTTATGTCTAGATCTTTTATCCATTTTGAGTTGGTTTCTGTGCAGGGTGTGAGGCAGTAGTCTAGCTTCATTTTTTTGCACGTGGTTGTCCAGTTTTCCCAGCACCATTTATTGAATAGACTGTCCTTGTTCCACTGCATTTTCTTTGCTCCTTTGTCAAAGATTAGTTGTTCATATATATGTGGCTTTAATTCTGGGTATTCTTTTCGGTTCCATTGGTCTTTTTTTTTTCTTTAAAGATTCATCTACTTATACATACAAGCTGGGGTACAGGCTAGAGGTATGGGGTGGCGAGAGGGTTCACCAGAGACAGAGTGGGGAGCAGAACAGGCAGATCAGAAATACACTGCTTAAGGGGAGCAGCGGGTGAGGCAGGAGAGGTCTGCCGCACCATGTGGGATTCCCCCCAGCTGGGCATCAAACTCGCATCGAGCACTGCCGACTACTCCACAGAGCAGCGCTCAACTGCTGCGCCACCAGGGAGGGCCTCCATTGGTCTTTGTGTCTGTTTTTGTTCCAGTACTATTCAGCATTCAATGAAGATAAACACATGCAATTTTCAGAGACATGGATAGAATTAGAGGGGATCATACTCAGCGAAACAAGCCAGAAAGAGAAAAATATCAAATGGTTTCACTTATAACAGGACTATAGGGAAACCAAACAGGAGAGAGACGCTTGGGGGGGGGTAGGGGAAGGGGGAGGATAAGGGCACAAAATGGAGTAGAAAAGAACACAAAGGACCATGGAGATGGATCACGAGTGAATTGGTGGTGGGTTACCCAAGGGGAATACAAAATGTAAAAGATATAAATAACAATAAAAATATATATTGAAAAAATAAAAGGGAAACTAGCTTCAAATCACCACAGACATGCCAGCTGTACTTGTTATACTCAGTGGAATTCAGTAGCTGCTTTAGGTTATCATATGTCTCTTTCATGTGGACAGCATGCGCTAATGGAATGGAGAGAAGACATTTTCCATTGCACAAAAGCACAGCCTTAAGACTCAGTTTCGAAGAGTCTAGAAACAGTCTCTATTCTTGTCGGTCATGAGTGATTTCTAAGGCATTCATGAGGCCCTCAATATTGGAACAGAATACCAGAGTACTTTCCTTTCTGAAGAAAGGCTCCAACTGCTGGTGGCACTTTCAATATCAAGTAATTGTGACATCTTCTACAAGATTCCATTGTTGGAGTCTTGATCCTAGCAATTCTGCCTTGTTCTTGGATAAGTCCAAATCACGAACCAAGTCATTTAGTTCTTCCTGTGTCAGTCTGTGTGGGGTTGATGATGCACCACAGTGAAAATCTGGATCACTGCATGCTGATGGAACAGGAGAAGAACAGGTTGGCTCACCCTTGTCCTCATCAGATGAATCAAGAGAATATTCTGCTGGACGTTCTGGAATAGGAAGTCCCTCACCATGTGGAACTGGTCTCAGTGCAGACGGAATGTTTGGGTAGACTATTCTTGACTTCTTTTGCTTCGTTATTCCACCAGAAAGAGGAGGAACCAAGCAGAAGGAACAGTCTTTTATGTGGTTGCTTGGCTCTCTCCACACCATGGGGACTGCAAATGGCATTGATGGTCTTTTGCCACTTAACCACTGTGAAAGCTGTGTTGTCCATGTAGCACAGCATATATGCGGGGCCCAAGACTTGTCTTGGTCACCAACCTTGCATCTGAAGTAATGATAAGCCTTCTTCACTTGAGAAGTGATCCTTTTCTTCTGGTTGGCAAATGTCACTTCCCCACAAATAGAGCAGAAATTGTCCATGCTATTAACGCACTTATGAGGCATTACTGTTTGGTACTCTGCCTAAATGGATAAAATAATAACAGTTCTATGTGACAGTAGCTTAAACTGTCTTGCACAAAGTCTGAAATATTTTCAATGCTCAAGCTTTCCGACAGGGCTTTATCTAGTGCACTGCTGACGTCAGCTTACTTCAGCAGCAGCCTGGCAGTAGTATCGCATTGCATCAGATAAAGATGCAATCAACTCTGGATGATGTGTGCATGATGGTATTATGCAATGCGATGCAGTATTACATCCTTCTAGGCTGATTTAGGATGTTGTTGCAGTCCCATCAGACAAATTTCATGGTGAAACATAAAATGAATTATATAAAATATCTTCAAAATGAGAACTAATAAAAAATTTTCAGCATTATGTTCATGTTCAGCCAACCAAGATACTACAGGTTAGGGCCTTTTAAAGTCAGTAACGACCTCAATGTTGACCAGTGTTACGTAAAATAAAAGACGTTCTTTCTACTTAAATGTTTGAGAATGAACAAATTATTAATCGACATATTTATTGAATCAATATAATTTTTATACAATCAATGCATTAATATATACTTCATATATTACAATATATTGATTGCATATAATGCATAGGCACACACATATCACATTAAATTAGTTCCCTATGTAGCTAGGGATTCTTTTTAAGTGATCTTCCATGACTCAAGTACAAATTACAGATTTCACTTAACATTTTCAAATTGGCTGGGATTTTACTTTTCATGGTACCAAATTAGTATCTGCCATCTAATGAAACCAAAGAGCACAAAATAAATGTGGCTTGAAATTGGAAGACTAGAGTGAGTACACATGAAGATAGGCACATTTTAAGATTTTTCCACACAGTGCAGGATTAATGGCCCAGGTATTTTTCTACTGCTAAGAAAAGTCTAAAAACCAAAGGTATTGACAATGTTGGCCAGATTTTCCTTAAAAGGTTCTCTGATGAAGCTAAACACCTCTCTCTCCTTCCCTCCTTCTCTCCTATCCCCTCTACCCCTCATCTCTCTCTCTCTCTCTCTCTCTCACACACACACACACACACACACACACACACACACACTTGAGGAATCCATTTGAGGACTGAAGATTTGGTTTCCCAAGTGGTTGACAATCTCTTATCCTCTTCATTAATATTTGAAGTCTGCCCACAGGAAAAATTAGGAAATATGTAGTGTAAAAAGTGATGTAGTTTTTGTATTTGAGCTCTAATTTCTGATAGCTGAACATTGTGAAATGTATCTACAGTGAGTGCAAAATGTGTCATATGAAGAAAGTTTTTAGCATAAATGTGAGGTAATATAATAATTAGACTGATTTTTAGAGGTGATGCAGATTCCAATTCATTATTCCAACTATCTTCTGCACATTGCAGTTTACAAAGGACACAAGTGGAAAATGATTCGACTCAGCACATGTGAAAGGGTGTCACAGTTTGGAAACCAGAAAGGGATACAGGAAGTTAATGATAGTGAATGAAATCTCCCCCATCAAAGGAAAGTGATAGAGCAGGTGTAAGCTATAAATGAGGAGTCCTTTTGAATCTTCTCATCCTTTTAAAAGTCAAACCCTCAGAATCTTTTCCCTGAATATGCCAATGCAAACCATAATTTTGTTTATATGTTTAGCATGTTCCTGTTAATAAAAATTTCTAGTAATGTAAGAATAGAAGACTGCAGTGTTTAAGAAGGCTTATAAAAAACCACATTAAATTAGTTCCTGGTCTATGTAGTTAGGGATTCTTTTTACCAAGTGAAAATCTTGATAAATGATACACCTTGTTCTTGCAAGTGAAGAAGGAATCCAGACTGTTGTTTGGTGGCATCACTGAGACAAACATTACAGGAGAAACCGCTGTATGTTTACCTGAAAACTTGCAGAAAATTTATGACAGGTAATCAGAAAAAGTCACTAAATAATGTGGAGCTGAAATTCTAAATTAAAAAATCTCTGCAGGCAGGTTTCCAAAACTTTTTACATTGACCATGTCTAAATTTCCTGTTGTGTTTTGTTTTTTTTTTAAATTGTGGTAACACTGGCTTATAAGGCACAGGATCACACCTCCTCAGATGCATTGTCACCACACCACACACAACACTCAGCCCTCCACCATAGTCCAGTGTGCCTCCTCCCTCTTTGGTCCCCTCTCCCTCTTCCCATCTTGTAGTTTCAGTGCTTTACCTGCAAAAACATGTCTTAAGCTGGACACACAGGTACTAAATATGTATTGACTATGTCCATGATTGTTCCATTATCTGTGAATAAATTATTTTCATTAGTTTATCTGCAGTAAATTTTGCTTTGAGTTGCAGCACAATCATGCAATGTTAAGAGCGATAAGGGGTCATACAGAGAACCAGCCAATCCCTTGTTTCCATAGATGATGAGGTCCATTTGAATTCTTTGTTTAAAGTTGCCAGCTAGTTTGATTTCAGAGCTGTATCTTATGTTGCTCAGAACAGTGGCAACACTCTTTTCATCACATCCTTAACATTTCCAGGGTCCCGCCTGGAAGACTATATTCAAATTTCAAAACAAATCCATGATGTGTGCACTATTTTAATCACCATTCTACAGAAAAGGAAACGGAGGCACTGAGAGCTTATATAACTTCTATAAGGGTCTGCCTGAAGAGCCACATCACACCCTCATGGTTAACCATTACACTACTGTTAACTTTTCTCTCATTTTGGGGGGTATATTCATAACCTATATTACATATGCTCTAAATTGAACTCAATGTCCCCCTAAGCCTGTAGATATCCTCACTTTCAAATTCAGTTAAAGTCATCATTGTGTTCCAAACAGACCCTTCAAGTCACCTTTGTCTTCTCCCTAGTTCCTTATCCTTGTCCACATTTACTCCACCAAAAAGATCCTTAAACCTACGTGTACTACAATTTCCTGAACATGTCATTCCCCAGTGCCTAAACAATTACAAAGTCTCTAACTGGTCTCCCCCTAGCAGCTTTCCCTTCTCAAATTCATCATATACATTGTAGCCCCAGTAATTTTTCTAAAACAACAGAAAGCTCATAAATTTAAAAACCTAGGCTTACCTGACATCCACATTTTAAGTTTTCTTTTAAATATATACAATTTCCTCCTACCCTGATAAATTACTCATTGGAACCTTATACAATTATGTAGAGTTGTTCTTTTCCTATATCAAAGATGATGGACTGGATCCCATGACATTAAGTAATATGTAGTCAATAATTTAAAAATCCACAAATTCCTTTATACAAAAAGGTAACTCTACATTCTCGTACTTGCACATATTTTCTAGAGACAGGAAGCAATACAGATAAATGCAGTCAAGTCTAGTAATTTTCAATCGTTCAAGACTTAAACTCAGTTAAATTCAGGTCCTTCCCTTTCATTGCCACCTCTTTGTTTCTAGATAACATTCAAACTAAGTATTTATACATAAAACCTACTGTCCTCTTTAGGATTTATAGTCATCCTACTGTGGCCTGGATCCGTGGTCATGGAACTGCATGGTTGAAAGGGTCATCTCCCACTGGTCTCTGGTTATACTGTCCATGTTGCCTTTTCTAGTCATAGATTTCAGCCCTCATTGTAAAATCCCTTTGAACTTTTGGCTCTGTCCTTCCCCTGCCTTTTTCTGTTATGCACACCGAGATACACACAATAAACACACAACAAACTGTTCTCTGCTCACTCATGGGGAAGGGACCGTAGACTAGGCATGGTTGTATGATCATCAGGCCACAAGAGAATATGTGTCACACTATTGCAACCCAGAGTCCTAGAGAGGATGTTGGCTACTTCTACTCTATTAACACTTTCCATGGGTTCCAAGAGGTGTGAAGCCATTCAGGGCCTTTGCAAATGGAGCTCTGGGATTATGTGGTGGCAGCATACGGTGTCTTTGAGAGAAGACTCTACACTTGGTTTTTTCAGTCACCTGAAAAAGGGAGCATGAGGTTCTCCTACTTGGAAGTGACTCCATTACTTACTAAATGTAAGCCTTCACTTGGGTAAAAATGCTACAATACAGTATAATAATACATGTGTAGTAGGATTAGAGGTAAGGCCACTATAATATTTAGAAAAGTGACTAACACAAAATATACTATCTACAATTTGGAAACACAAATTTCTGAAAACCAAGAGGTTTTTCAGGGTGTGTGTGTATAGTGAAAAATGAATGGATGTGAAGCTATTTATAGACTTTGTCTTACAAATGAAAAATAATGTATGGTTTACTGCACATATATTAATGTGTTTGATTACAGGGTACTATCTCAGATACACCTAGGTGTGTTATGAAATAGTTTTACATACTCCATTTCTTTATAAAATCTGAAAAAATCTAAATTTTTAAATATATTTGACCTCATGGCCAAATGGAATCGTGGACCTGAAAGATACTGTCTCTGGATACAGATTCTAGGTTGACAGCATTTTGAAGATTAATACATTGCTTGTGGCCTGTATTGTTTCTAGTGAGAATTCTCCTATAGTTATTATTTTTATTCTTTTATGTTCAATATGTTTTCCCTCTGACTGCTTTTAATATTTTCTCTTAATCACTGGTTTTCAGTAATTTGATTATAATATATCTTGGTTTGACTTTATATTTCTGCTTGGGATTCACTGAGCATTTTAAGACTGTGAGATTATAGTTTCCATCATCTCTAAAAAACAGTCATTATTTCTTCATTTTTTTTTTTCTGTCCTCTCTCAACCTCCAACTGTTCATATTTTTTTAGTCTTTTTTGTTCATGCTTCCTTCTGGAAAATTTCTATTGCAATGTCTTCAGGTATACTGATCATTACTGCTACAGTATCCAATCTGTTCTTAATTTCATCCATTATGTTTCTAGTCACTTTTTTTTTATTTCTAAACATTTCCCTTGAGTATTTTCAAAATTTTATTTATGTCTTGCTGAGGTTTCCTTTACATCTTGAAGCATATTTATCAGATTTTATGGTAGTTCTTTTAAAGTCCTTGTCTATCATTTCCATCATTTATAAATCTCTATTGAATTGGTTTTTCTCCCGAATATGGGTCATATTTTTCTGTTTCTCTGCATGATCATTAATTTTATTTTAGATTCTGGACACTAAATTTTTACATCATTGGGTGCGAGATTTTATTGCATTTCTCTAAAAACTGTTGGCTTTAGTTTTGACATGTAGTTAAATAACATTCTGATCAGTGAGTTCTGGGAATTGTTTGTCCTATTTTCTGGTGATTCTTTCTCTAGGTCTTGGGTAATACCTCCTATGTATGCACAAATTCTCAGCTAAAGACTGAAAGAACATTTCTGCAAATTTCTGGAATTTTCTCTCTAGGAAGCTCCCTCACCTCACCTGCACATTCTACCAAATTGGGTCTTCCCAAAGTCTGATCTTTGTCTTCTCAACTCAGTAAGATCTCTGGGGTCCTCTCCCTCTTTTGCAGCCTGGAAGCTGACTCCAGACAGTAAGCTGGGGCAACTGTAGCTCTCACTTCATTTCCCTTCTCTCACGGATCACAATTCTATACTTCCTTCACACAATGTCTGAAAACCATGATTTCATATTGTTGACTCAGTTTTCTAATTGTTATAGAAAAAAGGAAATTCCTCCAGGTTTAGAGACAGAAGTGGAAGCCCAAGCCCATACACTTAAACATTGTTACATGGTTTTTCTGACAACCTCTGCGAAAACATTACATAATTTCTCAACCCAAGTGAATGCTCTTTTCTCATTAAAATAATGAAGATCAACATTTTCCCCGTTAAAAATAAATGGCTGGTCCAGAAATAAATTCTGTAAGAACAAGTAGATCCTTGGTGATTTTGGTAATGCTGACATGAGAAGGAAGGAACAATGAATGTGATAAAACTCCTTTAGGATTTATATAATTACTACTTTGTTACTTAAAAAGCTATACTCCGATATAGCTATTAACTCTAATGGGGCTTGGAAGCTAATTAAGAGGGTCATTTTTAAGTATACAGCAGTCGGTCTCTAGACTGTTTCCTAGATGGACCTTTAGCAACGTGATTAATAAGTAAATTAAACCATATATTAAAATTAACAAAGACTCAGAAGCACGATTAATAATTGTTGCTGATGCTTTTCCTTTTCTCTTCTGCAATATCTATTTTAGCTTCTGAAAAGGAGACTTGGCTAGAGCACCTTTGCTAAAAGTGTCAAAACCATCAGAACAGAGCAAACTGGCTGGAAACATGGAGCCATGACTACACCCAGAGGCTTTTTCTAACTTGAAGCGAAACCAAATTCAAAAACACTTTGGAAGAAAAACATCCATTTAAACTGGTGAACAAAACCAGGAACATTCTGGAAGAGAATGAAAGATTACTAAAATAAGGATCAGGTTTGACCTTATTTACCATGTTCTTTAATAATTTGCTTTTAGGAGATATTTCACTTTAAATCACATTTGAAAAGAATATCATCAAACTGGAATACATACCAGTCTCTTCCTCAAATCATTTTTGTCATTGGGAAAACTGTTTGCGCCAACAGGTCTTAACTAATGGCACTTTAGTCAACAGTGAGCATGATCTCAGAGAGTACCACGGATATTAGAATCAGACCTCATTTTGAGGTCTTACAGCATAGGGATTTGGGAGAGCAGGCTTGGAGTCTGAGGGCCCCAGGCAAGCTCTTTCTTGATTCTTGTCTTCCATGAAGAAGAATTCAATGTTGAGACCAAAGTTTCAGAAAAGCAAGAGATTTACTGATAGGAAGAAGGATAGGAAAGTTCTCTGAGTAGACGGGTAGTCGATTGAGGTGACAAGAAGCAGGTGCTTACATAGGTACAGTGGGCAAGGATTGGCGGTTTGGTCATTGGTTGTCTCCATGTTGTGTCTCCTGTTCATTGCCTGGGCTCACAGGGGTCTCCTGTGAGGGTTCCCATGTTACCCCAGCTTACTTTTCCTAACTAGCTTTGATTTGTTGCTATTGTGCTATTATGTTGGTGTTCTGAACATTCCATTTTTAATTGAAATGGGGAGGGGGCACCCTCCTGGTCTGTGATTGTTTCTCAGTAGGGCTGATAAATGAACTTGGGGCTTGGGGCACCCTGTTTCTAACTGACGGCATATGCCCATTTCCTAACTTCCTCCTTCATTACTAGTTGTGTAACCCTGAGCTGGTACTCAACCTCTCCAACTCTTGGGTTCTTGTTTTTAAAGTGGAGATTATAACAGTGACTGTCTCATAGGGTTACTATAATTATTAAATAAAATGATGCATGTGAAAGCCTTAGTACAATGTCTGACATAGAAAACTCTTAATTCTAGCTATTGCTACTGTTACTACTATTATTAAGGAAAAAAACTACCTCTTGAATATATACTGTAACTAAAAATTACATAAAGAAACAACAGATATCATAAGACTATGGGGTTATAGAAATAATCTGCATGGTTGAATAAGAAGTAATTATAAAAAAAATAATTTTCATCTATGTTCATTGTTGTCCCTTAGAAACGAAACATGGGGAGGGGGAACATATTTAATTTGCCTCACATCCTCCCTGCCCCATTCCATTTCTTAGTTAAGTATGAAATTACATGTCACATTTAAAAGTTCATTAAATTTTCATTATTAAAATTCACCTGTATCTCCTTTAACCTTTTTTGACTTGGCAAAATCCTAATAGACACAACCACTTTAAGACAATCAATAGCTCGCTGAAAAATGACAAAAAAGAAGAAAATGTCATCTTTTTATGCTCTTGAGGAAGTTATTTTTATCTACTTTCAATGTAGAATATTTGGTTTCCTTATTGATAGATGATTTAAGACTGCACTAGCCCATGATTAATTAAGAAGAATTCAAATAGATAACCCCTGAGAGGTTGTACAGCAGAATGCTTAAGTTCACAAGTTTGAGAATTGAAAACCTGCCTTCAAACCCTTGTTCTGATAGCTGGCAGTTAATTGGATGCTACTTATATTCTGTATCTCAGTTTTATCATTTGTAAAATGTACATTAAAAGTTTTTTTTATATATAGAAGTTCCTCAATAAATCAAAAATAAAAGTGCAATATGGTCCAGTAATCTCACTTCTGGGTATTTACCCAAAAAATATGAAAGCACTAATTCAGAAAGATATACACAGTCCTATGTTTATTGCAGCACTATTCATAGTAGCCAAGACATGGAAATTACCCAAGGTCCCAATAATGGATAAAGAAGATACGGTATATGTAAAACATGGAATAAAAAAGATGAAATATCGCCATTTGTGACAAGATGGAAGAAGGACTTTGAAAGGATTTTGCTGAGTGAAATAAGTCAGGAAGAGAAAGACAAATACAGTATGACTTCAATTATTTGTGAAATATAAAGAAAACAAAATCAAAACCAAACCCTTGGTGCAAATGTGAAGGCAGCGTCTTTGCCCTGTCAATGGCTTTGTCACTATGAGACCTGACACAGAGTCTAACACATACAGAACATTAACAAGAATTTTTGGGAAATGAATGGGTAAATAATTTTTATGGGACTTTTTTTTTTATGTAGCAGAGGGATGTACAAATGACTAAGGAATGAACAAATGATAAGATACAGGAAGATTAAGATGAACTGCTTGATCTCAGGAATCTTTTTTACCTGGAGTCGAGATTAGCCCCCCTAAAAGGGGAATGGAAGAGGGGAAGATCAGGGACTTAATTTCAGGCACTGGGACTGCCTTGAGTAAGAGATGAAAAAAATTACTTTAAAGTGATGCTAACAGAGTTGACTGATAATAGCAAAGAAACAGGGAACAAAGCAGCAGGGTGTGCTGTACTGAGTCAAAGAGAAAGCAAGTAAACTTGACATTACTAGTTCTCTTAATTTGTAACAAAAAACAAAAATACCTTTATTATCATAGAAAAAAGAACCTCTACTCAATTTTTAAAATTTGAAATCAAAGGATGGAAGGGAATTCACTGTCCCGTAGTTTTTTGTTAAGTGAAGCCTAATCCTGCCCTAGGGTCCTTGTCACAGTCACCAGGGGTTAGGGATATTCTTCTCCTTCACTTCTGGCTAACGATGAAGAACACAGGACAAAAAGAGATCAGATCTCAGCTTTGGTGATGGCCAAATTGGAAGACCAACAAGGTTTCCTACCTTTCATGTATAACTGACCGCACCCTGATTTGCAAGCAGGATGGATCTGATTTTCAATCCTAGTTGTACTCCACCCACCTGAACCAAGACATTTCACAAGAAACAGGAAACAGAGGAGCAGGGTGTGCTCTGCTGAGCAAAGAGGAAAAGGTGAAACCATTTTCTTACTTTTGAGGCAAAGCGAACTTTCAATCCATTCAAACTTGTGACTGACCAGCAGGATTAGCTACTTCCTATCTTGGATAAAAGGACCAGAACAGTTCACTGCAATGGTCTCCTTTAAGGAAACAAGAAAGGGAAAGGGTCCCTATCTTCTGTGATTCATGTGCAACTTTTCATTTAAAAGAGAGGATTCTGTTCTTGAATGAAACAGGTTCTGTTCTTCTGCTATAAGCAGTAGATAGCCAATCATTCTGATTTTATTCATTTTATCTCTTAAGTAAGAGTGACCTGATAGGACAGACTTAACTACTTGGCAATAACCAAAAAGAAAGGATTACAACTCGAATATCCTTTATTGTGTGTCTTATAGTAATAATATGGGGGAAATTAAATCATATTGTTGTCTGTGTGTGCAGTACTCAAACAGTTCATCTGATGACAACATAAGGAAATAGTATTGCCTAAGTGCAATACGTGTTTAACTGGGATTTTATTCTGGTGATATGGCATGCAGATATAGGACTTTACATAGTTAAAAGTTGGCATCAGTATCTGCCCTGCTAAAGGAATACAACTGCGGGCTGTGAAGATACACTTTTTGTTTTGTATGTTCCTGGTACACCCCAAAGATTTTTTTTTTTTCCTTTGAAAAATGTTAGCCTTGTTTTGCTGTACTCCAGCTACATTTTCATACTTCTTGGTCTCACTTGCACTATTTATCTGAACATTCAGGGGACACTGCTTGAAGAATACAGTCTATTCTTTCAGAAAATCTAAAATGTACATGTGAATTAAGAGTTCACATATTGTAATACTGAAATAAATGAGTTGCACCTACTGCAAAAATGTGGCATATTTACATCATCATAATACACTGCCCACATTAGGTCCCCAAGAGGAAATTTCCCTCTGAGCTTGGCAGTTAAGAACGCTGGGCCTCCCCGATGGCGCGGCCGTTGAGCGCTGAGCTGTGGAGCTGTCGGCAGCTGCGACACTAGTTCGACGCCCGGCCGGGGGGAGTCCCACATGGTGGGGCAGACCTCTCCTGCCTCACCCGCTGCTCCCCTCAGCAGTGTACTTCTGATCTGCCTGTTCTGCTCCCCACTCTGTCTCTGGTGAACCCTCTCGCCGCCCCACGCCTCTGCCCTGTACCCCAGCTTTGTATGTAAAAAAAAAAAAAAAAAGAAGAACGCTTACACTTCTCCTCAGTACAACACAGTACAACTGACTTTCCTATATCTTCAGGTACTTACAGGTTGGAACACCTACCAGGATCACCTCTTAATGCTGGCATTTAGAAAGTTTAGAATGGAATTTGTGACCCATCTATAACAGCGTTACAGATCACGCATATCATGATCTGTTCTTGTGGCTTTACTTGACAGTATTATTCTTAATTGTCTTACTTTACCCTTATTTTGACTTGTCTGCCTTGTGTTTCATATATTTTTCTAAACTGTCTTATCTCTCTCCCACAGGATGTTTGTAGATAAATGAAGAACATACAATGTAAGCAGAGATTTAATCCTCACCAGTGATGTGACTACACTCTTTTTAAATATGTGGTAGGCAATATCTGGGATTTCTAAAGTTTCATTTACATAATGCAAGAACACTCAACTGAAAATCAAACACTACTGAGGACATGGGATTGACTTTCTTTTTCACTAGCATATTTTAGTGCTGTGTAGAGACTGTCTTTAAGTGCTTAAAAGTAACACCAATGATAAACTGTATTGACACACACTAATAACAAAATGACAGAAATGTTTGTTTTTTCCAAGACCTTAGAACTCCAAAGAGAGAGGACTACTATAAAACTCGAAATTCAGTAAGAGTGATGTCTTCCATTATTGATGTCTTCTTTTTACTTGGATCTATTCACTTGCTGGGAGTGCCAGAGAATGATTACTAAATCAGAAATAAGTACTAATTTATTGCTATAGATTATGCATATCATTAACTGTATTTCTGGCTTTCCTTGACAGTAATTATTCTTATTCTCTTACTTTATCCCTATTTTGACTTTTCTACCTTGTGCTTCATATCGTTTTCTAAACTGTTTTATCTCCCTCCCACAGCGTGTTTGTAGATAAAAGAAGAACATACAATGCAGGCAGAGATTTGATCCATTGCTGCTGCTATTGCTGCTTCTGCTAATCTTAAATTTTAAAGAGAAGCAGATTTTGACTTATTTAAAATTTTTAAATTCTTGTCGTTCAATTATATAATAATATATATGTATTTTCAAAAAGGAGCACTATTCCTATCTCATTTGAAAGAAAACATTTTCATAAACTGTTTTGCACTCGATTCTCTTTTAATGAATGTGTCCTGAAAGTATAATCCTTAAAAATTCATCTCTTTCTCTCTTGCATTTAGAGTCTAACTGTGAAAAATATTTCCCTGATTCAGTCTTTCATCAATAATCAATGAGACCTTCTTCCAAGTTTTTTTATAGACAAAATATTTTGAAAGACATTATGTACAAATTTCCCAATTGTTTTAGAATAATTATGTATTTTTCCTTCGAAATGCATAATTTTGGTTATAAATACTAAGACAATAAAAGTGCTCTGTGAATTTTCTGGTAAATATAGATGACCTAAAGTTTCATTTCTAGAAGAAACAATTAATAAAAATATTCTCAGAATTCTCTTTTTTTTTGCTCCAAAAAATATTAGTTTAACCTCAACAAGATACGTGTTGTCTTAAGAAAGCTGTGTATGTGCCCACGGAGGGTGTCTGTTCCAAGTGATAAGAGGGATCTGTGTGTGTTGGCAGTGGGCTGGGACCCTCCCGTGGGGCCTCCTAGGGTTTGATCTGGGAGGTAACGATAGCACATTTGAGGGCATTTTTCCCTTGGCCATGTTAACTCCTGGGTTTACCAAATAGAATTATAAAAAAGAAGTAAAACAAAATTGTTAGTCACATCCAAGAAAAACCTGAGACGAATCATTTACAACGTGCAAAACACACTGTACTTAAAATGTACTTGAAGGCTCCTTTCTGTAAGGGCAGCCTAAACATCCCCAAGCCTGACTATTCAGGAATCTTATTTCCAGGCACAACATCCTGGAGCATTTGCAATTTTTCAACTGGAACTCTCAGCACTCTACTGTAAAAACAGTCTAAAGTCAGAAACTGAAATACTGATCTATTTTTCAATCCCCAAATTGCTCCGTACTCAATATAACATGGAGCATTTCAGAACAAAAGATTTATAAGGCTGGCTGTGGTTTAGACAAGTCCCAAACTTATCAAGGGGAAAATAAGTTACTTATAAAAGAAAAAAAAATTATGTCTATCCTCAGTTGGAAAAAGATCTGTTTTCCCCCAATGCTGATTATGTGTGAAATCAGTTTAAATTTTATTTTGAACTCTTAATCTGTAATTTATCATAGTTGTTAAAATAAATAGATGCTTCAGTCTATTTTATGTCAAGTTGTTTACAAGAAGAATAATTCAATGGTTAAGATACATAAAATATAGTTTTCCCTGTGTGATTCCTTACAACTGGATTTGGCAAAATTCATATGTTCTATATTTTTGAAAGTTACGCTATTTTATTCCTTAAATTATTAAATCATATAAAATTACAAAAATTAGCAGCAATAGTAGTTAGATACTCACCAACCAGTTTTAATATGTGCAAATATTTTACTCTTCTTGTTCAACTATTTTCTCATATATTACATGTTTGACAATGCAATCGCTGACAAAAAACATGTTAGTTAATACAAAACAACTTCTATATCTTAAAGTATATTCCTCCTGCTACTTTTAATAGGATAAGAAATCTTTCTAAAACTAGTTTTAACAGTATATTTCTAGAATATTTTTAAGCCCATACAGAAGGGAAAAAAGGGTTTATGGATTTTTTTCTTTAAGAACTACATATTGTATTTTACAAATAAAGCTAATTATAAAAATGCAGAGCGACATTACAATTCACGAGTATTAAGAATTCAATGACCTCCATTTCTAGGTTCTACTTCTTAGAGGATACCACAGTCATAATAAACCCATTAGACATGAAACTTCTGCCGAAAGGACTACAGTTGACAGATCCTACAAGCCCACATTCTAGAAGGTTCTGCTAAGCTTCATTTGTCCTTACCATAGCTGACTGCCATCAAACTGCCATCCAAAACTGCTTTAGGGAAGCAGTTCCTCCGCAATCTTTTCAACAGATTCCCTGTTTTAACTTCCACCTGTGTTACTGCAGAACAGTCTGACCCGGATTGAGCCATGGAGCAAATAATAACACTAACTGCAACTCCAGACAGAAAAAAATAGAAGTTAATTTTCCAGACTCTTGTGGGAATACAGAGCATGTCTGCTGAAATTGAATCCAAGAGTTTAATGATATTGTAGACTCAAGTATTTCTTTATATTCCACGTAATGGCTTTTCCGTTCTTGGTGTTTTATAACACACCACTGAACCATGATTTAGAAAGTGAGGGAAATTCTCTTTCTCTCCCTCCCCTGTTCAAGTTGAATTATACAAAAATTATAATTGCAAAAGTGAAACCCTAACAGAAAGCCACAGAGTTTTTCTATGTAGTGTTCTTACTGAAACACACCACTGCAAATTAAGTGAGTTTATGCCAATTTTCTTTATTTTGGGGAACAGAAGTTTTTTAGGCACTGAACCTAAACTTCTTTTCTTTAGGTTTTGTTTTGCTTCATTTTTGTCTGGAATATTTGACTATACAGTCTCCTCAAGGAGAGGCTAGTGTTACAACCTCACTGTCATTTTCAACTCTATTTTATCTTTTGTTGGCAAGTAGAGCCATGTTCTTGTACTGATATCACTGCTAAGCTACACAAGGCCTTCTCTTTTTAAGCAGGGGCTACCAGTGATTTGCTATCACTTCTGTACAGCTGCCATTTCACATTATTCTGAGAGCAGAGATGCTAGCAATTCTCTTCAGTTTAATTCAATAGATAGACCAAATGGGTTGATTCCTTTTGTTTTACAATCTAGCATAACAGAGATTACCTAAAGGAAAAAGGGTTTAAACGGTATCTATGATTACAGAGGGAAATAGCCCAATACCTGAGGAAAAGATCTTGTTTTCCCCAACATTAAAAAATTTACTGTGAAAATAATGTACTTGGTTGTATAAAGGATACACATCAAATTGTTGTTGATATTTCCTTTAAACAAACACAGGTGTCAGGAAGCTTAAGCATATAAATAGGATCATTCCTTACTTTTCTGTAAGCTTGCTTTAAAGTTTTAAAAAGTAATGTTCTGAATCAAAAGAACAGGGTTGGTACTAAGGTGTGGTTCATTCCCCACTCTGCACTTGGCTTGGGAAGTACATGGTTCTTGGATGAAACTTAAGTGCCCTAAATGAAGTCCTGATTTATAGCAGTGAATAGCAGGCTGCAGATGAGATGTTGGAGTAGGGGTCTTGAAAAAAGCTGGAGTACACAAAGAGAAAGAGAGGACACCATGGAGACAGGGGAAGCAAGAAGCCAATAATCACAAATGTTTCATTTATCTGCAAGAAGGCCAATATGAAGACTCTTCCATGTGTTCTGATCCCAAATTCCCCAATAGGAGGTGAATGTTCTCCCCCACTCACCTGATTACATCTCTGCTGAAGTTGGAAAGAAAACAACGTTAGCATTTAATGTTGCCAACTTAAAAGAAACAAAGTTTGGTTATGAGCCTTTAAGAGTACATTGATATTAGTCTCCAACAGTTTCAGAGAAGCTGAGAACTGACATTCATCCAGGATCCACTGTGTGCCAGCATTGTGATGTTTCCACATTCAAATCCTGTAGCAACCTGGTGCGGGGTGTATTATCATATTATTTTACAGATGTGGAAGTTGGGGTCCAAAGAGGTGAGTAACTTGTTTAAGGTTATACTGAGGTCATGAATGAGCCAAGATCTTCTTTTAATTTTTAATTAATTTATTTATTGCATAGAAGAACTGGTGTGTAGGTCAGAGGTGTGGAGGGTGAGAGGGTTCACCAGAAACAGAGTAGGGAGCATAACAGGGTGATCTACTGAAATACACTGCTGAGGGGAATAGCAGGTGAGACAGGAGAGGTCTGCTGAGCCATGTGGGTTAGCTCCCTGGCTAGGATAGAACTCAGGCAGGAGATGTGATAGCTCCGAGACCTAACCCCTAGGCCACCAGGGAGGCCCTCAGCCAAGATCTTAACTCAAGTCTTTGCAAGTTTAAAACCCACAATCTTTCTCAAACATTTGATCATCATGAAAGACTTACAGAATAGAATTTTATCCTGAGGAACTAAGTGATAAATCCAAATCCAAAAACTTAAAAAATACCTTGTCTATTAATAATAAAATATGTATGCTCTCTTTCTCATTTTCTCTTTAAATTTGTAGTCCAAATATATGCTTTTCCTCTGATCAAAATGAAACATTAATCTCTATGATGAATTATGAGATTATCAGTAATGTGAAACCATCGCTAAAACAAAATAAAATAACTATTACATATTTTAAAACTTTGAAATAGTCAGGAAGGATACATATAGCTAAAAAATTGCATAGCACTCTTATAGTAGTTTTTAATTTTTTCATTAAAAGCTTTTATATCAAAACTTTAAAATAAGAAACTAAATTACAAAGGTTTTTATGACTCACGGAGAGGTGATGAAAACTTGAGTATATTTAATAGAAATGAACAAAAACCTTGACATAAGAACAAGCATACCTTTTATTTCTTTAAAAGAGCTAGGCCTTCTTAAGTTTTTGTTTTTGGTGTCTGTGTCCACTTTTTAAATGCTTCCATTTCCTCCACACACATATTTTTGAAGCATTATGAACAGGAAGTTTTCTCCTGTATTTTCCCAAGTAGAAAGTCCTCCGGTGACACATCGACTTTCCCACTGCCTCAATAGTAAAGTTCTGGGCAAAGCTTTAATTACTAATTTAGGAAAGATGAACCACTTTAAAATTTAGTATTTTGCCCTTTTTAAAGACAACGTAGAATGAAGCCTCAGTATGCTTGAAAAATCTCTTAGCAACTGTGAGTGGAGCTGGCCAACAATGGATGATTCATCGATTTAGCTTGAGTGTGCGGGAATGTCTGCCAAAAGGTCTGAATAAACTCACATTGCTAGACACTATGGTAAAATGTACTCTGACCTTTTTGAAAACTCTATCAGGGCGGAAAGTTAAAATACGGCTTTCCAGAAATTCACTGACATCTGGAAATCCACTTGGTTATAAAAATCTTGCTTTTATAATAATCGATAGGTTTTATTAGATTATCATTTTCACTTAATTAGACAACAGTTGCTACTAATTGGAGATTTTCAAGGGGACGCCACTGTGTTTTTAAGCACTAAAAATAATGGTTGCTGATTCAATTTAAATTTCAAAGGGTTTTTTTGAAATCTCAACTGAAAGAACTGATTGTTAGTTTTTTGGAATATTGACCCAGAGATTATGCAAGATTACTCTAAACAATAAATTAGACTTCAGAACTTGGCAAATATTATGCAACACATACCCCAAGTCTGTCCGCTTAAGCATATATGTAGCTGTTATACCAGAATATCCTATCTAATATTTACATAAAATTCAAGAGTTCAGTTCTTTTGCTTACATCTCTAATTTGTCTCCTCAACACCCTTTTTTAGGAGTCTTATTTCTCCTGCTTTAGCACTGGAAGACAACGCACAGGGAAATTAAGTTGTTTGAACTATTGAAAGGCAGGTCCAGGTTTATAACACAAAGTTGTTAGTTTAAAACTGGGTATTAGATCCATGGCATTACTTCATCAATCACAACTTCAGCAGCAATACAAATAATTCATGAAACCAAATACATCTTTCCCAGTGTTGGACAAAAACACATGTCCCAATTTCTTTTGCTCTTGACAAACATAACAAGGAATTTTCTCCCTTGAAAGAGCTTGCTTTTGGCTGCTTTACTTCTTCCTTCCCCTTTTCTGCTTCTTGTTCATCCTTATCTCCTGCACCCTCTCTTTCTTTTTCTTGCATTTTTGGAGTAAAATATTCAAATGATAAAGATCAACTGAAAGATCCTCCCTCCATTTCTGGTCTTTCCCTAAGAGGAAACCTCTGTTTTTAATTTGGAGTATTCTCTTTCATACTGTTTTCTGGGAATTTATATAACTACATAAATATCAAATACATAGTTTTGATTTGTGCTTTTTCTGTTTACTATACTGCCATATATTGTTCTATAAGTTATTTTTTCTTTTAAATTATTTTCACTTCTTTAACTCTTTCCATAGCTGTACATATAAACCTACTTCATTAACAAATTCATTAAAACAGAATGCAACAGAAGTCTACAAAAAGTGCAAGTAAGTGTGGATAGAGAGTTAAATTTTTATTTACTTTGCTGTTGATGATTCTAAATATCTGACAATGGTGGAAGCAATGAATGGGCTTTTTACTGGACAATTTAGACCAACCAGTAAAAACAGAGAAGTAAAGTAGAAAGAGTCGTGCAAGACAGGCCATGTTAACTTGGGGATCACCACAGGTATTGAGAGATTTATAGGGAAAAGTTTAATAAAACCTCATGGGACCTGCTAATCTCCTTTTAAGAAAAGGGAAAATGAGATGAAAACGGACTATTTTTAGGTTTAGGTACTGAATATGATTTAGTTTAGAAAGTGTGATTTGAATATATTTTTAAAGAAAATTTTGCAGGGGTTGCACTTTCTAGTCCCAGGAATATTTTGAGTTTTTAAAATTTCATAATTAAGTCTTTGTTTCTCTGGTGGCACACCAAAGCATATAAACCAATGAGAAATATCCCCTTGTTTCTAATATAACAACCTTGGGGGACTATGAAGCAAAAAGAAGCAGGAATTCTGATGAGGGAGAGAGACACCATATAGACACAGTCACTATCAAAGTGAGGCTGGACTGTTGTGAAGAGTATTGTTCATCCATGGGTCTGAGATAATATTTTGAGACCTAATCCTATCCAACTATATTCTTCAGAGGTCCTCTGGCTGGAATACAAATCTGTCAATCTTGGCCTAGCCCACAAGTTACCACATATCACAAAAACCACTGTGATAACATGTGTTATGTGAAAATATTCAGCCACCCTCATCTATGAAATAGACCAATAACAGTTTGACAGAGACACAGGAGCCTTAGAAATAACCATAAATTGTTATGAATTGTCTGCATTAAATTTTTATACAGCTTTTTGTAATAGAATTGTTGCCTATAGAAAGGTAGACTTCAGGTTTTTTTGTTCTTTAATTTCTTTTGTTTTTGCTTGGTCTAAAAAATAACTACCTTCACCAAATAGTTACAGCCTCTAGAACAAAGAATCAAAATTAAACATCTGGAATGATTGCAAGAGTAGCCTAGAGTAAGATTTAAAAAAATAAACTGCAAATATTAAGGTCAGTTAAGACAGAAAATTTAGATAGCTGGGAAAACAGTTAGAATGAAAAAGGAACTACTTTAAGTAGAATGTGACTTTGTCTGACACAATAAATGTAGATCCTGATGGGGGACTGAGCTGTGCTGATTATCGTGCTGAGGTGTCACTGCGTCTTTCACTTTTGGACTCCAGCCCTTAGCAAAATGGCTGCTCAGCGTACATCTGTCTAGATCCAGATGTCAGGACAGCAGACAATTAAATCTATTGAGCCCCCAAGATAAAGCCTGTGAACGAGACATCTGCAGTTCCTGATAGCTGCTATGATGACAACTGCAGAGCCATTTGAGGGTAAACGTGCTTCACTATCATTCTGAGGCTCCCCATGGAGACTGCTCCTGAGGATTCCTTAGAACTATACCCGTCATGCTGACTTCTGCTCTCACAGGGAGGAATCTTAAGAAACCAGAGAAAGATCAGCTGACACCTCTGCCTCAGCACTAAAGAGGCCAATCAATAGCAGGAAAAGGATTTAGAAAGGGATAAAAGCAGAACCTTCACTCCACACAAATCTGGAAGAATTTTCTACACTGATATCATCAGGGCTTCCTTCTAATTATCCTGCCAATGTAGAATGTACTTACACAATTGAAGAGAGAAAGAGGCACTGGATTGATTTTTAAATTCCTATATATACCAAATTCTAGGCATAATGCCAGTGGTAGGAAATAGAATCCATTTTAAAAATTAATTTAAAACATTTTGTTTTAAGGTCTAAGATCATCTTTCATTTACTATAAACTATTTTTATAATTCAACTCTGACAACAAGAACGTATTGAGTGTGGAGCATTCTCTACCATGCTAGATGCTCTAATGCTGTTTGTGGGAGTATCTATGATACAAAGTAACACAGAAATAATCAGTCTGCTGTTGAAACTCAATTAATTTTGCCTTCTAGGATTTTCTACCAATCATTTCCTCTGCTTCTTCTAGCTAGAGCATTGTAACAAAGCACAGTGTCTTTCCTCAGGGCAAGACTTCTTTCCTAGAACCAGTCTCTTGGACATTAGTGACTCTCCTTCCTTTTGCATAGTCATTTCCCCTATCTTCTTCACTATCAATTGGTAAAGTGTAGTTCAAAAGTCTCTCTTGAGTCCCTCTTAATCCTACCTCTTTCAAGCCTTATCATGTTGAGGGCATCAGCTGATGGTCCTTATGCCATTAGCTGGAGGGAAATGAAGTGCATGGAGATGACATTCTTTCCATTCTTGGGAAAGGACAAAATTGGATCTCTATGGGATCATTCTTCTCAAGAAGAGTACAAAGAGTGAACATGTATACAATAATTTGAGGAAAGGTTAATTTGTGAATGTACTGTAGGAATATCTGGCCAGAATAAAATGCAAAATAAATTTGTGATTATGAGTACTTTAGGAGAAGAATAAACTTAAAGGAATTTTAAAAATCTATATAACATAATTTGCATATCAGCTTGCTACACGATTCTTACCATTATTAAGTTACAATTAATTCTGATGGAATTAAAGAAATTCAGTGCCCTTTTAAACACTGAAATGGAATCTCTGATAACCAGGAAGTAAAGGAAATGTACTTATAGTTTTACCATATAAGGGCACTAGGTCCCAGTTTCATGAACCTGTGCCTTCGCACATATTTTTTGCAGCTGCTGATATACTTCTGAGCCAAAGCTGAACTTTGAAAGTTTGGATTCCTGTGTGTTGTGATAATCAGCTGGGGTTTGGAAATACCTTAAAAAAATCTAATGCTCTGGCACTTTAACAAGGCTTCTGAAAAAACAATTTAACATCTGGAATCAAGCATTTCATGGAAGTCCAAGACCAACAGAGCAAAGAACATTTCTTTCAGTAACAGTTCAAATGTGGTACTTCCCTCTTTTTCATCAAACAAATGGGTTTATTTTATAAAAATTCTGAGGTGGTTTATAATAAGTAAAAACATGGAGTAGAAGTCATATGCAGAAAACAGGGTGCTCCAGATAATTATCATTGATAGCCTTTCCCAAATATACTCCTTTATTCTTTCAGGCCATTTTCTATTCTAAAACTCAATTCTGAAAAAAAAGTATCGAAGTCATTTAGCCTTTCTAAGAAACTGCTTATGGTGCCTCCCCGGTGGCGCAGCGGTTAGGCGCTGCGCTGTGGAGCTGTCGCAGAGGTGATGCGAGTTCGACACCAGTTTCTCACATGGCGTGGAAGACCTCTCCTGCCTTACCTGCTGCTCCCCTCAGCAGTGTGTTTCCGTCAATCTGCTCCCGACTCTGTCTCTGGTGAACCCTCTCGCTGCCATGCCTCTGGTCTGTACCCCAGCTTGTATGCATAAATAAATAAATCTTAAAAAAAATAAACTGCTTATGAAGATGTTAAAAAATCTAGAGTTCATCTTTCACTTTTTTCTACATGCTTAAGAAGAGGGCAAAGACAATGACTGAATGCATGTATTTCTTAAGTCTTTGGACATCTAGGTAACTCAGATCAAATACAAAAAGGAGTGCTTATTTCTACTGAATGCTTACTAATTGTCCATAAAGCTTTAGATACGGTTTAGAACAACACATTATAAGGTATTCTCTACTAAAATAATAATAGATGGCATCAGTGAAAACTTAACATGTATCATGCACTGTGTGTTAACTTCCAAAATGATTATTATCATTTTCTTTTGTGATTAGTAGTGAGCACTGTGATACAGAACTGGCATGGACACAAACAGAACGACATGGGAGGACCCTGAAACAGACCCACACATAAATGACTCGCAACAAACAGGGCCTGGTAGCTCAGCAGGTAAATCAGAGACCATTCAAAAAACAAAACCAGAAGTTAGTTCACGACATGGGGGAAAAATTAATAGAAAAAGATTGAATCCTTTCCTCATACAATATATAAGAATACACTTCAAATGGAAGTATGAACTTAGAGTGAAAGGCAAAAATCTACAGTTTTCAAAAGACACTGGAAGAAAAAGGATCTGACTGCATTACAATTAGGAGCTTCTAGTCATCAGAAAGCACCATAGTGTAAAGAAGGCAAGCCACAAACTTGGAGACAATATTTGCAAAGCATATAACAACAAAGGATGTTTCCAGAATATATAAGGAACTCTTGAAAAAAGAAAAACGACCCAACCAAAGGATGGGCAATTGATAACTACAGACATCTCAAAGACCTAGAAAAGAGAATCAACACTGCCTGCGACAAGGAAGGTGTCAATGGACTTGTTCTATGAACACAGGACTTGTTCTATGAATGAAACTACAAATGGTCCATACCTGTATTAAAAGTTATCCAACCTCCCTGGTAATCAGAGAAACAAAAATGAAAACCATACTGGGATCCCATTTCATATTGACTATGTTGGAAGAGACTAAAATCAATTAATCCTAATTGCTGGAGGGGCTCTTTCATTCATTGCTCATGGAAACATAAACAAGAATATTCTCTTTGGAAAATATTTTGGTGATAATGGCTGGAAAAATATGTATCTTATAACTCAGATCTTCTCTCAGGTATGTTTGAAAGAATATCTCGCACATGTTTCTGGGAGACAGTTAAGACCTTACTTGCAGAATCGCACCTAACAACAAGGAACTAGACACAACTCAAATATAAACTGTCAGTAGAATGGATGGATGAATGGGATATATTCATACACTGGAATTCATTACACAAAGCAAAAGTAGTCACACAAAAAACAAAGTATGATTCTACGTCTGTAAAGTTAAAAAGCAGACAAAATTAAATATAATTTTGAAGGAAAATTTAAGTGTGATTGAGTTATAAAGAAAAACAAGGGAATAAGTTAACATGAAATTCAGATTAATAGTTTTCTCTTGTCTCTCTGGAAAGCCAGGTAACTCAGATCAAATGCAAAAAGAAGTGGTTATTTCTACTGAATACTTACTAATTCTCTACGAATTTTAGATATTGTTTAGGGAAGAGTTGTAATTGAGGAGGGGCATATAGGAGCCTCCTAAGTTTTGATTTCTTAATCTGTGTAATAAATACATAAACATTCATTTTATTGTTTTTCTTTAAGCTGTTTAGTTTTTTTTTTTAAAGACATTTCTTTTTCTTTTTTTTTTAAGATTTATTTATTTATGCATACAAGCTGGGGTACAGGCCAGAGGCGTGGGGCAGTGAGAGGGTTCACCAGAGACAGAGTGGGGAGCAGAACAGGCAGATCGACGGAAACACACTGCTGAGGGGAGCAGCGGGCGAGGCAGGAGAGGTCTGCTGCACCATGTGGGAATCTCCCCGGCCAGCCGGGCATCAAACTCGTGTCTCTGCTGCCAGCAGCACCACAGTACAGCGCTTAACCGCTGCACCACCAGGGAGGCCCTGTTTAGTTATGTTTTATAACACTTCTGAATGTATATTTTTCAATAATTAAAAATCATGGGAGCTGCATTTTTAAATAAGTCAAGCGCTACCTTAATCCTAACAATTGAATGATCTCACATAAACTGTATCATGAAAGTCTTACTAAAAATAATAAATTAATTCCCTAATCTATCTATGTTGACATTCATACTTTTGAGTTTTGTATTTGCTTACAGTAGGGTATATTTGCATAAAATTTACTTCAAGGTAAGATATGAAGAAACAATAGCTCTTTTCAGACCTTTTTACTTTAAGAAAGCCAGTCATGTCATCACAGTTTTTGTGTTACTGTGATTTTGGTTCCCTTCTATAAGTAGTTTCTTATTTGATTTTGTGCAGCAAAAAAAATATCCACGAAGTTATTAACATATTCCCAAGTTATACTTATTCTAAAAACAGATATTCTTCAGTTTCTGCAAGAGTTTAGAATGGTATGATCATTCTAGAGAGGATTCAGACAATTGAACTGGTGGTGTTAACCAAGGTTCTCTCACTAGTTTTTATTGACCATCTTCTTACAGATAACACCAGTAATGTGCACTGATTCTATTTTATCTTCAGGCAAACAACTTTTGTGGATGAAACCCATCAACTACAAAATAATTAAAATCTCCAGTGAAACAAATCTGATTTTTAACAAAGGGACTGCGGTGGCACATGGAGAGGAAATTGAGGCCTCCACAGCCAACCCTGCTGGGATGGAAGGTTGTGTGGAGTACTACACGCAGTCTTGAGCTCCTCTAGTCAATGACAGATTGCCTACTGGCCAAGCGCTGGTCAGTCTTCTGCTGGGTGATGGTCAGGAGGTGAGGGAAGCCAGTGCTGTGGTCAAGTGGCCCATTCACAGAGATGCAAGTAGGTTCCCACCCCTTCCACCATGCCAGTTACCATCCCAGTATCATCACTTGCAGATCCTCCAAAAGTTGACAGGTCTCTTCCTCATCGTGGGATTCCTGACAACTTAGTCAACTGAGAATCCAGTCACATTTTCTGAAGATTCACGTCAACAGGGTCCTTTGAAGAAAACCAGGGTTAGATTATGAATTCCATTTCATTCTAGGGAAACCTTAAAGTCTTAGAAAGATTCTTCTTTGTCAATCTTCTTATATATAAGGCAACCTACAAATTGTAGCATCTAAAAGAATAAAGCCATCTTTAACTGTAATCTATGCCCCCTACATGGCATCTATTTCACTTATTTGCACTATGGAAGCCGTGTCTTTCATGAATTTAAGAGCAAATTTAGGAAATCTGTACTATGTGCAATTTAATTGCTAAATACTCCAATTTGAAAACTAAAATAAACAAAAAATTCATGTCCAGCTGTGATCTTTTAAAAGATGGCCTTGCATCTGAAGAGGTATAATCCTATAATATCTCTGAAATACATAGTGCTGTAAAACAGTATTATCTCAATAAAACTATAAAAGATTATTTCAATTCAATTACAATGGAAAAAAATAAAAGATGGTTTTGAATAATGTCTTAGAAAGTTAACTGCTAAGTGTATTTATACACCACATACCATTCTACTAATGATTACAAATAATGATTGCTTTGCGGAAAGGCTGTAGGAAATGGTGGCAGAAGATAAGCTTTCAAAGAGTTTGATTAGGATGGGTATAATGACCCAATCTACAGCACTCTTTGAAAACACAAGGGTAAGCAACTGAAAACAGCAGTTTTATCTCCTTGAACCTCATTTGTTATTAAGCTTTCTGCTACTGCAGGCAGATAAGATCCAAGACCAAATACAATAACAAGGATATATTTGATTTAGCGAGAGGCTTATCTCAACAACTGGACCTACTCTGTTAAAAAAAAAAAAAAATAGGCCTGATCACAGCAGTTTCCCTTTTTGCCTTAATTCAGTCTTCACTGTAAAAAAAAGTGAAAACACAAAAGGTTAATTTTCCTTCTGTCCTATTATGAAAAACCAATAAAACGAGAAATTTATGAAGTTCCTTAAAACACATTTGATTTTATATGGCTTTCATTACATAATTTACACATCTGGGTTTTATAATTTACAGGAACTGAAATGAAAGACCACTGAGTTTGGTTTGCAATAGGGGAATTTTATGATCTAAAATCTGGTGGAACACAATTTATAGACCAAAATCAGGGGGAGGCCTCACATTTCATAGAGATTTAATATTTCATTTACATATTTTAGTTAAATGCTCAAGTCTTCAGAGTAGTCAACAAAAGTTTTTATCTGTCAGGTTTTCACTCAAGCAGAGTAGAAAACTGAAGCATTTCTTCAGATGTTGAAAAAGTCCTGAGTGTTCAAAAATTCTGTAGCTGCCATTTTCAACCCCCATATGTCCTAGGCTTTCCTGGCCATTTAGGCTGGTTTCTGGTTTAGGAGATTGAAGCTCCTGGCTTGCCATTTTATGATGCTTTGCTTCCTACCCCATAAAGAAGGTCCGAGGCGGGTAGAGCTAGTTCATAAGCCAGGACAGAAGATCAGATCTTCCCAACTTAGTTCTGTCTTCCCTCTCTACATATATGGATCAATAATTGGGTGGATGTCTGCTTAACAAGAGGGAAAATGTCTTTGACATCTCAGTCTGAAAAAGGTTGGTCCTTGATCCAGCTGAATCTCCCCTTTCTGAGGCAATCAATGAGGCACAATCTGTAAACAACTGGTGGAAAGTTTCACAGGGAAAACCTAAGTAGATACGTGGCAACATGTTCACTTTTCCTTGGGAAAAGCCATCATAGTCAGAGAAGTATTGCAGCCTTGCACAACTCCAGGGAAGACCATGCACATGGAATTTCATATGATTTCTGTTTCCTAGAATTGTGCAATATAGTAACCCTTAGGACAACAGCAACACTCTCTGGGTAAATTTTTTTTTTAAAAAAAACCTTTGTTTTTAGGTCAGGTTTAGATTTATAGCAAAACTGTGCACGCCAGTGAGAAGTCCAGCTTCCCTCATTTGTCATCCATTTACTTAGTTGTGCAACTCCAGGATACAATTCAGAGTTATCAACCTGTATCTCCAAAGGAAACAATTTTATCAACTATCATGCAGTGTTTATGTTCTAGTCCTTCAGTTTTTAATCTTATAGGTTATACACATTTTCAGTTACTTAGGTCAGCAATTTTCTCCCCCATACCCATCTCAGTGAGGTTGTCTTATACCTTGTAATACAATTAGATTTTTTTCAAAAATCACATTCATCTTTCCATCCTGAGATTCCCATTTCCCTAAGTAACTTTTTTTAAGTTTTCATACATTAAGCCTTACTTTTTATGTTATAAAGTTCTACAGGTTTTAACAAATGCACTGTGATATATATTTAACAATTAGTTTTAGATTTAGTTTTACTAAGACAAGATTTAGTTTTACTGCTCCATAAAAATCCCCTGTGCTTCATTATTTCAGTCCTCCTTTCTTCCTGACCTCCTGACACTCTGATCGTATTGCTGTCATTATGGTTTTCTTTTTCCCATGTCATTTAATTGAAATAATCGAATAGAGCCTTTTCAGGTGTGATTTCTTTAACTTACCCATATACATTTAATTCATGCATAAGTTCTGTGTCTTTTAATGGCTTTGTTCATTTCTTCTTATTGCTGATTATAAGGCCTTTATATGGCTGTAACACAATTTCTTTATTCACCTGTTTTGAGTTTGTTGTGATTATGAATAACGATGCTATGAACATTCACAGGCCTGTTTTTGTGTAGACTTAAGTTTTCAAGTTAGTTGGGAAAATACCTAGGAGCATGATTGTTGGATTGCATGGCAAAACCATATTTAGCTTTGAAAGAATCTGCCAGAATAGGAGTGCCATTCTGCACTCCTGTCGGGGATGAGTGAGAGTCCCTATGTTCTACATCCTGGCCAGCAATTGGTATTGTTAGTGTTTTGGGTTTAGCTATTCCAACAGGTAGGTGGTGGCATCTTGTTTGCCTTTCCTTAACAACAAATGATGCTGAGCTTCTCATCATGTTTATTTGCCAACTGTATATTTTCATCGGTGAGGAGTCTGTTCAGACCTTTTGCTCACTTTTTAATTGGGTTGTTTGTTTTCTCACTGTTGAGTTTCAAGTATTCATTGTCTAATTTACACACAAGCCCTTCATCAGATGTATGTTTTACAAATATTTTCTCCTAGTCTGTGGCTTGCTTTTCATTCTCTTAACAGTTTCTTTTGGAGCAAAAGTTCTTAATTTTAATAAAGTGCTGTTACCACATTTTTCTTTCATGAGTCATACTTAAAAAAATTTTTTTTAAAGATTTCATTATTTATGCATACAAGCTGGGGTACAGACCAGAGGTGTGGGGCGGTGAGAGGGTTCACCAGAGACAGAGTGGGGAGCAGAACAGGCAGATCGATGGTAACACACTGCTGAGGGGAGCAGTGGGCGAGGCAGGAGAGGTCTGCTGTGCCATGTGGGACTCTCCCTGGCCAGGCGTTGAACTTGAGTTGCCGCTGCTGACAGCTCCACAGCACAGCGCCTAACCACTGTGCCAGCGGGGAGGCCCCATGAATCATACTTTTGATGTTATATCTAAAAACTTGTTACCAAACTCAAGCTCACCTATATTTTCTTCAAGAAGTGTTACAGTGTTGCCTTTTCAATTTAGGCCTATAATCCATTTTGAGTTAATAATTTTGAAAAGTATAAGGTCTACATCTAGGTCCAATTTTTTTTTTTTTTTTTTTTTGCTTATGGTCATCCAATTGTTCCAGAACCATTTGTTGAAAAGATTATCCTTTCTCTATTGAATGGTATTATGGACTAAACTGTATCACTCCAAAATTCCCATGCTGAAGCTCTAGCCCCAGTGTGATGGTATGGGGAGATGCAGTCTTTGGAGTGTAGATGAGGTTATTGAGGGTGGGGTCCTCATGATAAGATTATTGCCTCTATAAGAAGAAACACCAGAGACCCTACCTCCCACTCCCCAATAGACTCTGAAGAAAGGCATGTAAGCATACAGTGAGAAGGCAGTCATCTGTGAGTCAGGAAGATAGGCTTTACCAGAATTCAATCATGCTGGCACCTGAATCTCACATTTTTAGCCTTTAGGATTGTGAGAAAAGAGATGTGTGTTGTTTAAATCACCTATGGTATTTTGTTATGACAGCCCAAGTAGACTAAGACAAATAACTTTTGCTCCTTTGAAAAAGACCAGTTGACTACATTTGTGTGAGTCTATTTCTGAGCTTCCTGGACAGTTCCATTGATCTGTCTCTATTCTTTCACCAATACCATGCTGTGTTGATTACTTTAGTTTTACATTAATTCTTGAAATTGTTGGTGGGGGTCCTCCAAATTTTTTCTTCTTATTCAGTATTGATTGACTACTCTAGGTGTCCTGCTTTTCCACATATTCTTAATTAATTTTTTAAAATTAATTGTTTAATAGAAGTATCATTGCAGTTTAACATTATATGAGTTTCAGATGTTCACTGTTGAGAATAAACATGTATGTATAATAGATTAAGTTCACTGCTAAAAGTTCAAATCTACCTTGCACCATACCATTGTCACCTTTCCCTTAACTTACCTATCCGCTTTTCAATATATTCTTTAGCATCAGTTTGTTGGTAACTACAAAATAGTCTGCTAGGTTTTTTATTGGGAATGCATCAAATCTGTAGATCTAAAAGAGAATAATTTACATCTTAATATTCAGTCTTCCAATCCATAAATACGAAATCTCTCATTTAGGGCTTCTTGATGGTTTTCATCAGAATTTTGTAGTTTTCACATACAGATCTTATACATATTTTGTTAGGCTTTTTCTAGGTTTTATTTCCTTCCTTCCACCCTCCCTCTGTCCCTCCATTCCATCCTTCCTTTTTTCATTTTGGCGATATTTTAAATGGCACATATATATGCATACACACACACACACCACATTCATACATACATACATACACACATACATATATATATATATATTTTGACTTCAAATTCAATTTTTCATTGTTGGTATACAGGCAAGTAATTGACTTTAGTATATTAATGTTGCACCCTCGTATTTTGCAGCACTTCCTTATTAGTTCCAGAAGATTTGGTTTTAGTTTTGGTTTTTGGTCAATTTGGGGAGATTTTCCTATTTATATAATCTTGTCACCTGTGAGCAAAGGGCAGTTTTATTTCTGTACATACCATTCTGTGTATCTTTTTTTCCCTCTTCTTGTCTTATTGCACTAGCTAGGACTGCCAGTAATATAATGCTGAATAGCAATAATGAAAGAAAATATCTTCACCTTGTTTCCAATGTGAGGAGGAAAACATCTAGTTTGTCACCACTGAGTACATGTTAACTGTAGGGTTTGTTTTGTTTTGTTTTGACAGATATTCTTTAAGTTGAGGAAGTTCCTCTCTACCTTTGCTGAGAATTTTTATAGTGAATGAGTGTTGCATTTTGTCAAATGTTGTTTCTCCATTTATTAACATGTGCATGATTTTCCTTTGTTAGCCTGTTCATGTGGTAGATCACAATGAGTGATTTTCAAACGCTGGATCAATTCTGCATACCTGAGATAAACAGTAAATGCCACTTGATCATGGTCATGAATTAAATGTTAATTTATTGCCTAAGCAACTGCATGGCCTTTTTCTTTTTTTGGATAGCTCCTCTCAAGCATTGCCAACAATGCCCAGTCCACAAGACACTAACGTCTCATAAACAGGTAACTAGCCACCAGTTTCCTCAAAAAAATTTTGGTAAATTTATATTGTTATCAATAAATTACCTGAGATCTCAAAAATGTCGGAAAACATTACATTTCCTATGCACATCCATGTGGGCTAAAACTTGTAAACCTCATTATGGATTATCTTAATTCAATTATATTACTACACAGCTGAAGAAAATAAGGCTCAGAGAAGTTGAGTAACTTCCTTAGGCTCATAGTGTTAGCACCAAGTTCCATTTCATTTTTAATTAATGAAAAGTATGTGTTTGGTGTGTTCACACATAAAACAGAAGTATCTGACTCTCACTTAAACCCAACTTACTTCGACAACAGAAAGGAAATTCATCAGTCTGTGGTTTTGATGTTTACAAACTGAACTTAAAAAAAAAAAGTGGAAGAGACAATAGAAAAACAAGCTAGAGAAGAGGGCACTATGTATTATGGCATGCCTAAAAATCTGTTCAATTTCTAACACTTTTTACACAAAGCTTCAGATTTCTAGCTGTCAAGGAGTCTGCTCAGTAGAAACAAGCTAGTTATGGATCTTTGTTTGGGGTTTTCATTCCAGCTGGTTCATATGGTAACTTGGATTTCAGCAAGACTTTTACAGCTATGAGCTCTAGATAGAAATGGCATGTGCAAAATGCTTGTGTTTTGCCAGTCCATGCAGGCCAGCTCAAAGGGACAGACTGGAATAGCCATCTCTCTTCTTACATGATCGTTAAACTTGGTGTGTTCAGATAACTAACTGTTGTGAACTGCTCTTAGAAAACAAACAAACATGGTGTAGATATTTGTTTCTCTCTGAGGATATCACAAAAGTAAGAGTAAGAAAAAGTAGAAGGAATACAAATGTCACAACAGGGGATCTTGAGCTTTTTTCTTCCTTCTGTACCCTTTCCCACAAATATGAACTATCCCCACAAATATCCTAGTTAAGGGAGGTGATAGGAAGGCTCTGGTTCTTTGGATGTCCAATTCCTCTCCAACAGTGCGATCTAAACACAGGCAGAAGTATATTCAAGAATATGGGCCCAATCTTTATAATCATGTCACCAACCTATACCTCAATCTTATTGGTTAGGACAAGTTAAAGACTGCTGTGGAAGTCAGGTGTTAAATAGCTATGTTAACTGCTACTGCCACTAAGTTGTCTTTCCATATTAAGAATCCAAGTAGTTTGTGTCACCCAAGATTCTTCAAGCTACCCATCTGCCTTGTCAGACTTCTTAGGATTAAGGTTCAGGAAAGGGATCTTATTTCCTGGGCAGAGGTTTGCTTGGGGATAAACGCTACTCAAGAAGGGTATGGTTGTTGCCAGGGCAGTGAATGGACATCTGAGAAGGCAGTAGGAATGGTCTGTTCCCCAGCAACTTTCTGCGGCAGACTCAAGACAAGTAACTCCAGACAACACAAATAGTCAGCAGCTTGCCTGGACAGCAAAGATAGCAGGATGATCAAGCAATTTAGGTCTAGAGAGTTAGGACTCTGCTAGGTTATGATTTTCTAGTGAACACTTCTATTGAAAATGTATGATAAAAGATGAGAAAGAATGTGTGGCTACAATGGTAGAGACAGCAACATGAAACAAGTGAAGTGAAACAAGCAGAGAAGGCAACTACTGGAAGTCCACAGTGATAGACAAGAAGGTTTGGAAGCTTGCTGTGGGGGTGGGGGGAATAGGAAGAGAACAGGAGGTTTCTGAAACTTGCTAAAGACAACTAGGATAGGTCTATGGGTCAAGGCACTGGGTAAATATCTTATCTTCCTTGTTTGATAGTTGAGAAGACAAAAGTTCCTGGACTGAAGTAGTCTTGGCTATTCCTTAAGCCAAAATCCTTCTTCTGTGTTGACTAACTAGGAAACCATTCCTCCCTCCCTCTCCTTCCCTACCTACTTTTTTCTTTCTTTCTTTTTTTTTTTTTTACTAGATTAGTATTTAAAACTATTTCTGTAAGTCTTCCCTTGTGCAGTAACATGTTTTACCCTATTAGGGCACCTCTTGATCTGTTGCTGGGCAAGCAGCACCTCCATCCTGATAAAGTTCTGAGGCATAATCAATCTTCTTTACATACATTTATTTGTAGCCTCATAAGGTAAGCAGAAGAGTCAAGATAGGTGAGATAAATGGTCTCAAAGTGCCTCTCCATTTCTCACACATGAGGCTGCTTTGGGGATCAATATAGGAGGTGGAACTCTCAGAGGATGATATCCTTTCTCACAACTCAGGTGCTTGGTCTGAGCTATCACCTCAGTGAATAATATCTCTGTTAACTCAACTGTGATGAACTTTCTAGTTAAATATTTTGTTCATACCTAAGTAAAACAAAAAACATGTCTAAAAGAGCCTCAGGAAATGTGAGGTGACTTTGCAGAATTAGAACAGTTTGAAAGGACTGCATGAGATATAGTCACATTTCCTAGGTCCATGTCCTTCTGTGTCCTCTCCTAGACAGTGAACTTCTTGAGGGCAGAGGTCTGGCTTTGTTTAGTCCAGGAATGTGCATGAACAAAGGCTTGAGATACCTAGATTGAGAATCACCAAATAGGGAACTCCTCAAGGATGTGGCTTCTCCATTTCCCATTTTCCTTTAGATGTGGGTTGAGTGGTGAAGCAGGCCCCCACTAAATTATGGTAAATCATTGAGAAGACTCCCAATATCCCTCCCAAAGTTATGATTCTGAGATGTCTAAGCAACAAGAGATAATACAAATTCTGTTGTTATAGATGCTTCTAAATACAGTCAAATCTATTTTACTTTTGTGTGCATTATTCATGGCCAATATTTATTCCCAGTGGATTCCATCCTGCCTAGAATGATGAAAGAACACCACATTCCTTAATGGCACAATTGAATTGTACTCAGGAAATGTGGTTATTTTGATATTATTGTAAACCAAACATAATTAAAAATACAAATCTTCCCAAGTACGTATCACATGACATACTCCAGAAACAAATGTAAATGAATTTTAGTTTCATTGATGATTTGGTTTATCTAGTCCACCTTCCATTACTTAATCCAAATGTTTAGTATTTAAGATATCTACAAGATCAAGAGAAGTTTTCACTTTCAATTCTGTTATTTTAGCATCTTGAAGGCACAGTATGATGAAAGCAAATTTCAGGCCTGAACGAATGAAGACTTGGACTGACTCCCACAAACTCAAAACAACAAAACAACACTCCAGTCCTGATAATGCTCCATTTAGCTTGCGTTTAAATGTATTGGTTCATGGTCCAACCACTATGGAAAGCTGTATGGCGATTCCTCAAACTGCTAAACATGGAGCTTCCATACGACCCAGCAATCTCACTTTTGGGAATTTACCCAAAGGACACAAAAACACTAATCCAAAGGATACATGCACCCGTATGTTCATTGCGGCACTGTTCACAATAGCAAAGGTATGGAAGCAACCCAGATGTCCAAAAATAGATGATTGGATCAAGAAGATGTGGTACATATACACA
>PVIJ01013466.1:0-44991 GCA_004024925.1 Scalopus aquaticus
ACCTCACACCTGAGAGGATGGCACACATTAAAAATACAGGCAACAACAAATGCTGGAAAGGATGTGGAGAAAAAGGAACTCTTCTACACTGCTGGTGGGAATGTGAACTGGTCCAACCACTATGGAAAGCTGTATGGCGATTCCTCAAACTGCTAAACATGGAGCTCCCATACGACCCAGCAATACCACTTTTGGGAATCTACCCAAAGGACACAAAAACACTAATCCGAAAGGATACATGCACTCGTGTGTTCATTGCGGCACTATTCGCAATAGCAAAGGTATGGAAGCAACCCAGATGTCCAAAAATAGATGATTGGATCAAGATGTGGTACATATACACAATGGAATACTATTCATCATGGAAAGAAGATAAACACATGCAATTTGCAGCGACATGGATGGAATTAGAGGGAATCATACTCAGTGAAATAATCCAGAAAGAAAAAGAAAAATATCGAATGGTTTCACTTATAACAGGACTATAGGGAGGCCGGGTGGGAGAGAGACACTCAGCGGTGGGGGAGGGGGGAGGATAAGGGCACAAAATGGAAGAGAGGAGAATACAGGTGACCATGGAGATGGATCACGGGTGAATTGATGGTGGGCTGCCCAAGGGGAATACAAAATGTAAAAGACATAAATAACAATAAAAAAAAATCAAGTCATAGTGATTATAAGGGTTTTATACATCTTCACAGTATTCTAAAGAACATGTACACAAAATCAAGTTTCACTCTTTGCTATCTGTGCCGGTTAAAATCTTCCTAAAGTACATTTAGAGACATGTACAGCTATTGTTTGTGATATGTATCAAAAAAGGTATGTAAAGTGGTCCACACTAATACTATCCTATTTGATACAGAAGATATATACTTAAATTATGATTATGTGTTTTGCAGAGTTATATATACACAAGGCAATATAAATCATCTAGGCTGGGTGTGATTAGTTGACAAAAGGACACTGAAACAGCTGTCATGTGGTAAGATAAATGACTATAAGCACATTAGGCAAAATGAAACCATAAAGATATACTAACCTTGAATAAGGCCATTTGTGACAGACTCCTAAAAAACCAGAATATAGGGTCAACCAACATTCAGGATGTTATCAGGAATGGCAGGAGGTTTTTTGAAGTTAAGATACTGTATATTTTGAGGCCAAAGAGGCATGAATACCAACAGTGAAAGAAATGTTAAAATGATCAAAACAGAAAATGGGCATTTAGAATTACATAACATGGAAAACTCCTTCCTACTCTGACAGGTGTGGAGAAGAAGTACTCTAAAATAAAAGTGAGGCAAGAGGTAGACATAGACACATACACAAAAAGCACAAACCACTTAAATGGTATAAATGGTCCTTTAAGAAGAGTCACTTTAATCTTAGCTTCCACACGCCCTAAGTCTGATGGGGCGTAGGATTTTCGCTGTTATAATTCTATATAATTTATTCAACATGACCACACTCGTTTCTAAATTTTTTTAATGTTTAAAATCAGGAGCTGTAGTATCAAACTGCTTGAGTTTGAATCCTGCTTCTGTTACTTCCTGAATGAATAAAGAGAAATTAATGTTACTGTACCATCACTTTGCTCAAAGGGGACAACAGTAGCAACTACTACAGAGAATTACAGGGAGGATTCATCTCTACTTTGATATCTAGCAGGCTTCTCAAATTCAAAATGTCCAAGACTGAATTCAGATCTTTCTATCCCCAGTCGGTTCCTTCCACAGTCTTTTGCACCTCCATGGTAATTCTCTCTTTGCCTTATTCAAGGCCAAAGCCTTGAGTCATCATTGATTCATTGCTGTCTCTCAGACACTACATCCTACTGACTCTTCCAAACAATTTCAGAATCCAATCACTTCTGACTACAATTCAACCACTGTATAACCCTGTTTCAAGTACCATCTTCCAATCCTTGCCCTCCACAACAGCAGTTAAAGAAATTCTTGTTAAAATATAAATCAAATTCTGTCATTTCTATGCTCAAATCCTTCATTAACTTTGTATCTTAAAATAAAAACCTAAATCAACATGATCAGGTCCTTCATTATCTCTTTGACCTCATCTCCTACTATTCTCCTCATCATTCTCTTCATTTCTACCCCAGGGCTTCTCTGTTAAATATGAAATGAATGTGCAAAGTTGCTCCAGCCTTAGGGTCTTTGTACTTGTTCTCTCTTTCTGTGCCTTTCTTCTTCAAGATATCCAGGTCTTTGGTCAAATGCCATAGTCTCAATACGGCCTTTTCTGACTAACCTTTTTAAAGTTAAAAGAAACCCCATATTCATTCACACATGCTTTCTCCCTTTACTCTTACTTTCCAGCATAAAACTTTTCACCATACAGCACACTATATTTGAATTAATTAATTTTATTATTGTGTGTATTCTCCCACTAGAATATAAATTACCTGAGGGCAGATTTTTTTTTCTGTTTCATTATCAAGTATATATCCTTAGAGCCTAAGCTAATACATGACACAGAGTAGGTACACAATAAATTCTTGTTAAATAATTGAAGTCAATAAGTTAATAAGTACAAAGCATTTAAAAATGTGTCTGATCAGCTCCTTCATTATCTCTTTCACCTGTACAGTACTGTAAACGTACAGGAAATGTCAGTCATTGTTTACTCAGGGTATTTGTTTATATAATCACATCAGAATTTTATGTCTTTTCAATATATACTCTGATTATAGATTCTAATGGTTTCAAAACAGTTTGTTGCTTCTTAATATTTTGCTTTTGTTTTGTCTTCAATACGCAATTAATTAACATTAAAAGCTAATGATCATAAAGCTCCAAAGACATTCGTTACAAGAATGAGTCATTAAAAACTATTTTTAATAGCCTATAAGTACATATTTTTATACTCTGAAAACAGTCACTAAATACATTTTCCCTAAATATACTTCAGGGAAGATTACAAAAATGTCCAGTGATACATGCTTATTTTTCATTTTCTATGATTCCTTAAATGTTATACATGAAAAAGGGCTAAACAATTAAAAGAATTTTACTCAAGTTCTGAAATAAATTTCCAAAATAGCAAAGGAAAAAAATATCTCTCATGGCATTATCTTTCTCTATTCTTTTTACTTCTTTTTAGACCCACACATAACAGAATCATAATGAACAGTATTCAGGTGACTTTTTGGAACCCAATATAACTAGAGCTCTCTTAATTAGTACCTCTCTGTATTTATAGCACAATGACTGCAAATGTTCATAATTATTATTCTGACTCACTATTAGAAAGCCTTGATTATTTTGCATAGTTTTAGTTGTATAGGCATTTTATTGTATTGTAATTTTTGACAAATCATTTATTAGTTTATAATATATATAATAATTTTCAATTAACCCAAAATTTTATTTACTAAATGCCTCATTACCCTATGGTATATTATACCATATGTTTTTATACAAGGAAAAAATCTATATTGCCAAATTTCAGCATTCAAAATACAAAAATATTAACATACAAAATCTACCATATGTGCTAAAATGGTACATGTTAATATATATGATAACATAATTAATAAAGTAATATTGATTTTAAAACTGGAACCCTTTGGACTTTATATATTCAGATTAAACAAAGAATCATGATTCATAGCTTAAATTACTGAAGGTAAGAGTTTCAGTCAAGAAATGAAATGGACTCTGACTTATGACCACTAATAGACCAGGAAAAAATGTTGTCATAGTTGGGAAATTACATTTGCATGACTACTGAAGGCAATTCAGAATGAAGGGAAATGCCTTGACTAATCAGCAGCATTTAGCCAGAATATTTAAGTTTCATACCATAGAAGAAGAATAAATTCTAGGCCACTAAACAAAATCTGTTAAAAGGATATCTTCTACTCATATCTGTTAAAAGAATATCTTTTACTCACTAATATATTCCTCTTCATCATGAATTCTAAATAGATACCCCTTTTTTTTAATGGATTCAATGCACTTAAGAGATTTTTTCCTATTAATTACACCTTTTATCAAGAGTCATACATAGTGGGTTAAGACCGAGGAATGCCTTTGAAATGACAGAAGAAGATGAAACCAGTTTTTTCAATAGATAGGGCTTAGAGAAGACAAAGTATTTTAGATAGCAAAACTAAAATGAGTTTATAGTCTGTTTTAACAAAAAAAAAAATTCGGAAATAAAATTCAGTTATTTACACTAAAAATTGTCAGCCTGTCTCAATCTGTATGAAGAATTTAGGAAGATAACACAAAAGGTTACTAACTTTGAAGATCTCTAGTCAAGCTTTTGTATGTTTTTAATATTTCAACTTGCAAGGTGTGAGTATAGCATTTTGCATATATATTTTTACTGTTTGAAATCTGAAACAATCTAGTGGGTATGTCTTTATGGTTGTACTCATATTGCGTAAACATCGCTCAATAAAACATTAAAACCAGAGTGTCCATTATTAGGCACTTCCCAAAACAAACATGCAGCATAGAGTAAAAATATTTTATTACTAGGATCAAAAGATGCAAATCTAGATTCCAAAAGCAATACTAATATTATAAGAAGCAAAAAATAAAGTAAAAAGGCAAAATCCTCAGTTTCAAAGAATATTTATGGGTAGTTGTAGGATCTATTAGCCCAGAAAACAAGAAGGAAAACTTGCATCATTCTATATAATAAATTACCACCCTCTAAAACAGAGAAGGTGATTTTCTCATCTGATGAGCTCTAAAACCTACGGTTTGAGAGTCAACCAAGTATTAATATTTTCTTATGTTGTCTCAACAGTTTCATGGCCTTTTGTTCAGGGAGAAAATAATAGACTAACTACTAGACAACCAGGTTTGTTAACAGAAAAGGTCATAACATCCTACAGTTAATTTCACTAAAATATTTCTAAGAACTAGAAAGAATAATAAGCTAGGACCAATACACTAAGGATATTGCAGTTTTGTTTTTTTGTTTTTAATCAAAACCTACTAGATAGGATTAGTGCCTGTGGGGAAGAAAGAATCTTTCTCAGATACCTGCTAACCATGACACCTAGCTAAAATTACATGTCAAAAAGTTAGAAATATCCTAAAGCAATGAAAGTTTTAAAAACAAATAGAATTATTGAACTTTGTCCATTTAAAACTAAGACAGTCAAGACCCTGAAGGCTGATAAAGACAGCCCCAATTCAACATATAATGACTCCAATGATTTAATTCTTTCATTACCTAAAGAGAGTCAAGGACCATTAGCCTTAGTAGACAAAGACTTTAAAAAGGAAATTGGAAAGGGATCTAGTTCTTTTATTACAATACGATCAAGCTTTTTCAAAAACCAAAGTTCATTATCTAAAAATTGATCACGTAGTCTATCTGCTAAAATTATTCCATGTTGGGTCTTAGTTTTAAAGAAATAATGGTGCTAGCTACATTCAAAAGGCTTGAGTCATTTTGGTCCACTGGCCTAAAATATGAAAATGCCAACTAGTTAATAATGTTATTAGTACCAACAATTTAAAATCTTAATTGTCAGCAATGAGCAATGCAAATTTAGAATTAAGATGAAAACGCACCTATAATATCTCAGAAAAAAATACGTATACGTGATGCAATGGTGTGAGAAAGGTGAGCAGTATTTATAATATTTGAGCTCCAGTTACATGCAAAAGCACATTGAGAGTGGAAAAATTATTCTTGGTCATGATATATTAAAAATTCACATATATCCTCCAAAAGGTAAATGTTTTAAGTTTGAGGGTATCATGAAAAGGACCCAATTTGATGCGAAATATACACAACATTCATATATAGTTGTTTTCTAATTTGTTGTGGGTGCAAATAGGACAGAAGAAAAAAAGTATGAACAAAGGCAAGCTGAGGCTGAAGAATATTCACTGGGTAGAACACCAGTGCTGTAGGGAAAAACTTAGCTTTGGTTATAATTCTAATTTTCTATACTTCTCTCATTTTCAGAAAAGGGGAAGTAGAAGAAAGAAAGAAGAAAGGGAGGCAAAAAAGAGAGGGCAGGAGGAAAGGAGGAGAATGAAAAATCATTTACTGAGTACCTGCTAGAGACAATGTGGTGCTCTAGAACATGCCATTTGTTATGTTATTTAACAAGTTTCCCTAATATCTGAAATCAGAGTGTTCCCATGAAAGCTTTCGTAAGCTGAAATGGCAAAAGCAAAAAAGTAATTACCATGAGTTTATGTTGAAAAAGTTTTGAGTATTACCAGATCCCAAAGATAACCTATGAAATCATATCAAATAACACATGAAACCTAAAATAACACTAAAATGGAGTAAAATCAGAAATGAGTTGCTATATACACAGCCTGCTAATGTAGTTCCCAGGGAAGGATCTCAGCTGTGCCACATGAGCTGTTCTTGTTGCTTCTGTAAGAGCTGGCTCCAAAACACATTCTCTATTCACTGGTGTCACTAACGTGAAAATATTTTTCAGATTTCTTTTAGTTAGCGAAAACAGGTACTAAAGTTGGCCTTTTGTAAAAGTGAAGTGGCCTAGCTCTAATTTTTGAAAAGCGCGAGATACCTATAGTGTTATAAGACAGATATCATTATTTCCATTTTTCGGGTAAGGAAAGTGAAGTTCAAAAAAGTTAAGTAACTTGTCCAAATCACATATTTGGGATTTGAACAGACATCTATCTGACATGTAAGCCTAGAAATACAAGAAAGAGAAGATGTTGAAAATGTGTTAAGAAAAGTCATTTGGGAACAAGTGACAAAGCATGATTAGAAATTGAATTGAGATAATGGAATATTCTATCTAAATTTGGGTAGTTGGTCTCTATGCCTGCTCCATAATGTTTTTCTTTTTATAAACATAATATATTCAATTGTTTCCTCAGCAAATAACTGTGGAGTACTAAGTATGAGTAAGACACTGGGTTACTAGTCATCAAATACCCATCTATGAACAAGGTATGAAATTTACAATTCAGTAGAGAAGAAAGACAAGTATGCATGTAATTAAAATACAGTCAAAACCCCTGTGTAAGTATTGACAAGGAGAGATATCAGACAAAATTTCAAGTCAAAACTTAGGGCATTAATAAGCAAAGTTGCAGCACCTCTATTTGTAATACTAAAGTTGGAGGAACTGCACATACACACACGCTCTTTCTTTGAACACAATATGGCATGTCCTCAAATAACGTTATTTTGTTCAAGTTGTTCCATTATAACATTGATAAGAAAAAAATCTCAGCCACGTTGAAGAAAATTACATTATTTGAGGACCCGGTTTCATTATACATCATTTTGCTTAACATTCCCAAGAAGTTACCAATGATCTTAATTTAAGTGCGGACTTAACCGTCTCCTATTATCAGGCCATAAATGAAGACCTTCGTTGTTTATCTGCCATATCTTTCATAGACAATAGCGCTAATTCCAAACATGTAGTGAGAAATAAACTTACACTAAAAGTCAGAATTTTAATCTAAGCTTGCCCAAATTCTGCCTGGTGACATTTGAAAAGCGATTTTAATCTAAGTTCACTCATCTGCCAGAAGAGTTAAGCGATGCAATTTGTAACATTCCCACTTTTTTTGGTAAAGATTTATTTATTTATGCATACCAGAACTAGGGGGTAGGCCAGAGGTGTGGGAGTGGGGGGTGAGAAGATTCACCAGAGACAGAGTGGGGAGCAGAACAGGCAGATCTACTGAAGTGCAATGCTGAGGGGAGCAGCAGGCAAGACAAGAGAGGTCTGCTGCGCCATGTGGGAAGCTCCCTGGCCAGAGATCAAACTCATGCTTCAGTGGCTACAGATAGCTTCATAGTGCTGAAACCCGTTGTGCCCCCCAACACTCCCACTTTTAACACACTCTGGAATTTTAACTCTAATGACTTCTAACTGTAATAGCAGTTTGCTAATCAGAAACTGGTTGGAAACTAAGAATTTTAGACTTTTTTATTGATGATTATTTCAAGTCATAATTTTTAAAAATATATAACGAACACCAGCTACACAAATTTCACAATCAATGTTTTAAAAAATAAGAAAGCAAACAACTCAATCAAAAACTGGGCAGAAGAGATAAAAAGACACTTCTTCAAAGAAATGCAAATGGCCAACAAGCATATGAAGAAATGATCAACAGCACTTATTGTCAGAGAGATGCAAATCAAAACCACAATGAGATACCACCTCACACTTGTGAGAATGGCCCAAATTAAAAAAAAAAAAAAAAAAAACCAGAAGCAACAAATGCTGGTGAGGATGTGGTGAAAAGGGAACCCTCTTAATGCTTCTGGTGTGAATCCAAACTGGTTCAGCTACCATGGAAAGAACTATGGAGATTCCATAAAATACTAAAAATGGATCTACCATATGACTGAGTGATTCCACTCTTAGGAATCTACCCAAAGTTCAAAAAGATGAATCTGAAAGGAAATCTGCATGCCTATGTTTATTAAAGCACTATTTACAATAGCCAAGATATGGAAACAATCTGAGACAGATGAATGGATCAAGAAGATGTGGTATGTATACACAATGGAATATTACTCAGCAATCGAAATAGATAAACTAATGCCATTTGAGGCAACATGGATGTGGCTATAGGGAATTATGCTAAGAGAAATAAGAAGGATAAAGATAAATATTGGATGGCTTCACTTACATGTGGAATACAGAGAAACTGAACAAAGGGTAAGAAAAAAGAAAACCTGCAAGCTGACAAGAGATCTGAGTTATACAGCATGAAGAGGGAAAGAGAGCAGTTAAAGCAGGGGAGGGAAAGCACAAGGGTCTGTGGTGCTGGATCATGGGTGGGGTGGTGGCAGGAGAACACTAGAGGCTAACCCTGAGGAGAGAAATCCAATATTGTCCAAAAATTAGCAATGAAGTAAGAAAATAAAAATGAAAAATAAAATAAATACATAAAAGGCAAGAAAAACTGACATCATAAATGGAAATATATCACCTTTTAAAAAATTGAAATGAAAAAAAATGAAGTTCTGAAAGGGAAAAAAAGAACATGCCTAAATAGAGCATTAGTCTTCTATAATGCAGATCTAAAAGTCATTAGTGTCTCCAAATGAAAAGAAATGTTAAAAGATAGAACTTTCCTCAGCTTGTATCATATCTGACTCCCTGTAGAGTAGAAAATAATAAGATTAAAAGTTAGGAAGGCTGAATTTGAGTCTTAATAATATTTCAGTTATCGGTCAATCTTTATAGAAAATGTCCATATGTCAAATGTAAAATGACATTCTAAATTATAATGAAATATCATCTAGTGATATGTGAATTAATAGGAAGCAAAAGACTCTATGCTTCCTCACCTTTAGAAAAATAACATCTGTAAATATTTCCTGCCTCTTAATGACTAATGATTAACAATTATAAAGGCTTTATATGCCTTAGAAGAAAACTAGTAAGTCAACAGAAACAGTGAGAATATGGTGCCTTTTAAAAAAGAAGTCATTTTATGGCCAACAGGTACATGAAAAAATGTTCAACATCACTTATAATCAAGGAAATGCAAATCAAAACCACAATGAGATACCACCTCACAAACTGTGAGGATGGCACACATTAAAAATATAGGCAACAACAAATGCTGAAAAGGATGTGGAGAAAAAGGAACTCTTCTACACTGCTGGTGGGAATGCGAACTGGTCCAACGACTATGGAAAGCTATATGGCGATTCCTCAAATTGCTAAAAATGGAACTTCCATACAACCCAGCAATACCACTTTTGGGAATCTACCCAAAGGACACAAAAACACTAATCCGAAAGGATACATGCACCCGTATGTTCATTGTGGCACTGTTCACAATAGCAAAGGTATGGAAGCAACCCAGATGTCCAAAAATAGATGATTGGATCAAGAAGATGTGGTACATATACACAAAGGAATACTATTCAGCATTCAAAGAAGATAAACACATGCAATTTGCAGCGACATGGATGGAATTAGAGGGGATCATACTCAGCGAAACAAGCCAGAAACAAAGAGAAAAATATCGAATGGTTTCACCTATAACAGGACTATAAGGAAACCAAATACGAGAGAGACACTCAGTGGGTGGGGGAGGCGGTGGGTGGGGGGAGGAGGGAGGGTAAGGGCACAAAATGGAGTAGAAAAGAACACAGGGACCATGGAGATGGATCACGGGTGAATTGGTGCTGGGTTACCCAAGGGGAATACAAAATGTAAAAGATATAAATAACAATAAATATATATATATATATATATAATTAAAAGAAGTCATTTTAGTAAAAAAGAAAAATTATTAAACTTAAATGTTAAATAATAACAACTCAAAAATAAGTTGGTTTTTCAAGGTACAATATTTTGCCCCAGGTTTTAGTGAAATAAATATTTTATGGATATGTACATATACAGACACATATAACTGAAACAAACATATAAATTAATTTGACAAAATCACCAAAATTATGCTTGGTGTTACATATCTGCAGTTTTTTATGAAACCATTATCAGTCGATTGTTTTTTGTTAACCAAGACAAAACCAAGATAAGAAAATAATTATAACAAAGGAAGACAGGCAGGGAAGAGAAATTATCTCTCCAGGTATTTCAGAAATAATTCTAAAGTAATGAGATTTAAAGATTCCAAATGTGGAAAAGCCATTTATTATGAACTAACTAAAGACTATCTCCAGGCGACTGCCTAAGGGCAGTCTTTCATACTTTATTCACCTGCCCTATTCCATTGTCTTTATTTTTAAGTCAAAATTTTCCTGTCTAAGCAGTGTCTAAGAGTCAGTGTTTCAAAAAGATCTCAAAGGCCCTGACCCAGAAGTTACTTATTTCCTCTGGCTCATGGAACCAAGTGTTTTTCTGCAATAGAAAGATTGCTGTTGAATTGAACACTTTCCTCTTTGAAATACTGAAGAAATAAAAATAATTATAGTCAATTTCTGACCATCCAGAAGTAGAGGCATGTTATGGGTTATTCAGGCATGGTCTGGGAACTCTGTCTGCAGGAAGAAGCAATACCCAGTCTGAGCTGTGTCTGTGGTTATAAGTTCAGTGATCAGCACCGGTACCCCAATTCTTATCACTTGCATTTTCATTTTTTTTTAAAGATTTATTTATTTATGCATACAAGCTGGGATACAGGCCAGAGGCATGGGACGGCGAGAGGATTCACCAGAGACAGAGTGGGGAGCAGAACAGGCAGATCGATGGAAACACACGGCTGAGGGGAGCAGTGGGAGAGGCAGGAGAGGTCTGCTGTGCCATGTTGGAATCTTCCGGGCTGGGCGTCGAACTCGCGTCGCCGCTACCGACAGCTCCACAGCGCAGTGCTTAGTCGCTGCACCACCAGCGAGGCCCCAATCACTTGCACTTTTAAATGCTATATGTTGGGCCTCCCTGGTGGCCTAAGGGTTAAATATTACCACAACAGCCTGAATTTGGTGCCATTCAGGGATCTAACCCACATATTTTACATCAGACCTCTCTTGTCTCGCCCACTGCTCCCCTCAGCAGTGTATTTCAGTGGATCTGCCTGTTCTGCTCCCTACTCTGTCTCTGGTGAATCCTCTCACCCCACCCCCACCTCTGGCCTACAACCCAGTTCTACTCAAAAATAAATATCTAAAAGAAAAAAAAAACTGCATGTTACCACTCATTAAAATATTCATTATTCAACCAATTATCACTGAATAATAAGAGAAAGATTTCATAATATCTACTTTCCAGATATTTACAGCTTAATTTCATATACATGTACCATCAATAAGAACAGATGAGAAAGAAAAATGAATACTTGAAATGTAAACTTTATGTATTCTAGTTAAAGAAAGACAACTTAGCACTACCTTCTTCTGTACCTTTTTCTTAGAACTCAAGCCATTCTTATTTATCTGACTCATAGACTAAATTTCTGAAAATTTATAACATAATTATACTATTATCATTTATAGATAACCATCAAGTCTTCTAACATACAATCAGTACAAGTCTGACTTTCCTGCCATAGGCAACACAGCATTTAGATTCATATATATATGTGTATGTATGTGTATGTGTATGTGTATATATACTATATATTGTATCTATAGTATATATTATTATATGTGTATGCATTTATAATATATATGACATATTTATGTCATATATATTAATATATATTAATCTAAAAGATAGTTTAATCTTTAATCTAAAAGATAGTTTAATAAGGTGAACACACACACACATGTATCTTCCCCATGCACACATTTATTAAACCATAATATTTGCAGAAATTCATTATGTTATGTTAAAGTAATTCAATTGTCATGAAACCATTTAAATTATGAAGAATATATAAAAATAAATATAAAAAAATAAAGTATTCAATACTTGATTCAACAATATATCACCTAGTATATGTGACATGTTAGAATTACACTATTGTAGACACTTGGATTAAAGAATAGATCTCACACAATCAGGAGACTCAAGGAGCTCCTAGCCTAGTAGAGGGCACACACAGAAAGACCTAGAGAAGTGAATTAATTAACTGGTGACTAGGCACATGGCAAACGCCAGACTCTGTGAACTAGCTGTCCCGTGTTGCAATCCCATAAAACTCAAGTCCATTTCCAGGGACATGACTATCGACACAGAAACAGGCTTGATCCAGGAGAATTAATTCGAAATGCAGAAGGATAGAAAGTAACCCTAAGAAAAAGTGGAAAGTTTCTAGCCGATTGACTTGCGATTAGGGCTGTGTTCTCTCAGGCACCAAGCACAGGCTGTGTGGTGTGAAATTGCCCACAGTGCCACCAGAACAATAGGAGGTGGGAGTAACCTTCAGTGACACTGTGACTGTGGGATGTTGAGCCACTGATTGATTTCCTGCCAACTCTGGTTCCCTTTCCTTCTGGACAGAGGTATGACTGAAGACCTACAGAAGGACTGGGAAAGGAGGTAGATGAGTCAACTCATTAATTTAAACCAACATAAGAGCACTAGAAAAGGTGTGTGCAAGATGGAATGAGTGCAGCAGAGAGGAACTACTTATCTGTGCCTGTCTGTGGGCAGCACCAGAGGGGAAGATTATTTTATAGTAGGAAAGTTTTAGAGAGAGTAACATCAGTGCTGAGTCTTGAAGAAAGAGAAAGAATTTTCACCATTACCAAAAAAAAAAAAAAGAAAGAAAGAAAGAAAAAAAATCAGTATCCCAAAGGCAACAAAGCATAATAAAATATACGTGGCCTACTGTTCAGGCTGTTAGGGTCACTAAATTTAGAAGGGAGGTGGGAAGAATTGGGAGATGAAATAGGAAAGGGGATCATAGGTCAGTACCTAGAGAGCCTCCTGTGCCTTGCTGCGTAATTCTTTTGTCCTGATTAGATAATGGAAAGTCATTATTGAAACTTAGAGTTGTAAAATGATCAGATTCGCCTTTTAAGAATGTCATATTTGCAGTAATATGAGAATAAATCAGAGAGGACACCTAGGCTCACTCCAAAGAGACCCATTAGTGAACAGGTGGTTCTAATCCATATTAGGATTTATGTGCACTGAATGACATCTGTGGCAGTGGAGGTACAGGAAGTAGATACTTCAGATCAATAGCAGCGACTGACTTAATCAGGGTTGGGCAGAGACCTGGGAAAGATAGTCAAGGAAAACTCCAGATTCTCAATTTGTCAGGCCAGGCAGATAAAAATGACATTATATATAATCACAATTAAAGGAAATTATACATGAACAAAGACTAGATGTTAGTCTGCAAACATGAAGAAGAAAAAAAAATTGGGTTAGGACAGTAAGAATATTTGTTTTCTAAAACTTTTTAAATATTCTATTGCATGTCAAAAATTGTTTGGGGTTGCATCCAGGTTTAAATATTCAATATCAGCTCTGCAAATTATGAATTTCTAACTTTAAGTACATTATTTAGCTTCTGGGAATTGAATCTCAGCCATCTTGTCTCAAAGAAAATTTAAAGTAGTTTAGAAAAATACATACAATAAGCCAAAGTATATAAAGAAAAACAGTGGGGAGAAAGAAAAATAAGGGTATGAAAACCAAAATGAATCCACAAGTGCCTGACTTACAACCACACATTGTCTAGAGCTGGAAGGGTTCAGACTGTTCCGAGCTTTCCAGCTTGGGGAAGCACAATGTTCCATGAATCATTATGTCCAGTTAGCTAGTGACATTTCAGAGAATCTTCTCCATCAGAGTCTCATAATGCAGACGCTTTGTAAAATAGTGATAGGCACAAGAAATAATATCCTTGAACTTCACAGAATGTCAAGATCCACAATGCTTAGTCACTGTTACATCAGCTAAACAAAAGTGCTTCAACAGTTCAAAATAACAGGAACTGGGTAAAGAGTTACTCAGGGTCTGAATGATTTCAGAAAAAGTTATAGCATATCCAAAGGAATGAAAAAAACTGCCTGTTTATTCAGGAAATTCTTCAAAAAAGAGTCCTCCGATAACTTTATTCAAAGACACCATTTACCACCTTCTGTCTTCTTGATGATTATTTAGCTCTAGTCTGACCCAGGCAGATCTTAAGATTTTTCCACTTCAAAACTTTAAAAAATCCAGTCATCAAAAATACAAGATACAACATAAAAATGTCACTAAAATGGGTCAACTGAAGAAAAGGAAGTCTAGACTCATGAAAATTCTAAATATTCAAAAGACATTCATCTTTTAATATAAGCAATTAGCTAAAAATATTGCCCATTAAAATTCCAAAAAGACCTGCTTTAGTAAATTATGTCTAATTAATATACTTTTCTTCCATTTAATGCTGCCAAAAACTAGAAAATGGTTTGTTTCCCAAATAGGTTAAATGTTTCTTTTGGCCCATACAGTTGTATGTATAATCTATTTATTCACATTGGCTTCACCATACCCGAGACATTCAAATTCAGGTAATGAGAATACCCAGAGGTTAAAACATCAGGAGAATAAGCATGTGATACATAAATCCTTCTTTGTCCTTGTGTTATTTCTTTAGATTAATAAATGATAGTTTATGTATGGGAAATGCGATGTTATTCAATGAATGCACATAAAATTTTACCAAGTATGCATTTTAATGTAAAACTTTATTAGTGGTTGAAAAGGATGAGTGAAGGAGTAGATGCCAACACTTAATTTCAATTCTGTCTTACCTCATATAGCTAAGGTATCCTTGCACGCACATAAATAATTATGACCGAAGATTTATTTTGACAATGTAATGGTCATTCTGTAGTCACTGTTATTTCTTCACTGTAGTAAAGGTATTAGGTCAGCAAAATCAATGCCATTGCCAGGGGGAAAGAATGTGATGATATTATTGTGCAGAAAAAAACAAAAAACATAAGAGTAAGGGACTGAGAAGTAACTAAGAAGAATAAAAGGTTTCTTGTCAAAGAGAGATACTGCTAACACTAAAATTTGTAAAGTAAGAATGTCCACTAAGAAATTTTACCATTTTATGACTTGATATTTTAAACTTATACTTAACAAAATGTATAAATAATCACAGGCTAACTTTAAAGTAATTTAATTTTTTTTATTTTTTTTTTTTGCACATTTTAAGAGTTTATTTATTTTCTCTAGAAGTCACTTTAATGGTTTTGTCATCCTCATCCTCAGGATTAGGAGGATAAATTTATCCTTTTTTAAAAAATTTATTTGTATCTTTTACATCATTGTGTATTCCCCATAGGTTACCCACCACCAATTCACCAGTGACCGTCACCATAGTCCCTTGTGCTCTTTTCTCCCCCATTTTGAACCCTTATCCTCCCCCTCCCTGATTTGAATTTTTTGTAAGGCAAACCTGTATTGACAGTAAATTTTTAATAGAGTTCTAATGTCAAGATTCAAAAACATAAGGTTTTTTTTGGTATTCAAACTAGTGAAACACTGATCAACCACAAAATTTACATAAAGAACTTGCCTTTCAAGCTTTTTAAATGCATAAATTGTTTCTTATAAAACTAGATTTAAAATTTTTAATCCTACAGGAAAATTTCCACTCAATAAGCACTTAACAAACAAGATAAAGCACACTGAGCAAGTGAAGTTACTAAGAGTGCAGGTCTATCTTAAAGTCCTAGTGGCCAAAAACCACCACAGAAAATACGGCTGGGACTGTACAGCCAGAGCTTAAAAAATCAACCTGCATCACAGATGCAGAAAAGGAATCAGCAATGTAAAGTTGTGGTTCCTCAATTCAAAGAGGTTTTTCATCATGACTTCAATGTTCCTCTCAAGTTGCAGACCCTAATAGGAAACTACCCAAATTTATTTAAAAAAAAAAAAAAAACTGCAGGGCCTCCCTGGTGACACAACGGGTTATGCCTTAGCACTGTGAAGCTATCCTCAGCCACCACAGCACCAGTTCGATTCCTGGCCAGGGATCTTCCCATATGTCCCAGCAGCCCTCTCCTGCCTCGCCCACTGCTCCTCTCAGCAGTGTATTTCGGACCATCTGCCTGTTCTGCTCCCCACTCTGTCTCTGGTGAATCCTCTCACCACCCCACACCTCTGGCCTACACCCCAGATCTTGTATGCATAAATAAATAAATCTTTTTTAAAAAACCGTAATACACAGTGGGAACCAAAAGAAACAAAGAGAAGGGAGGAGAGGAAAGAGAAAGGAAAGAAAACATATTTTGAACCTTAATTATTCACTAAAAAGCTGTGCTCGGGCCTCCCTGGTGGCGCAGCGGTTAAGTGCTGGGCTGTGGAGCTGTCGGCAGCAGCGATGCGAGTTCGACGCCCAGCCGGGGAGAATCCCACATGGTGTGGCAGACCTCTCCTGCCTCGCCCGCTGCTCCCCTCAGCAGTGTATTTCTGATCTGCCTGTTCTGCTCCCCACTCTGCCTCTGGTAAAGCCTCTCACCACTCCACACCACTGGCTTGTACCCCAGCTGTATGTATAAATAAATAAATCTTTAATAAAAAAAAAAAGCTGTGCTCATCTAAACATCAGACAATGGGGTAAGTAAAGCAAAATTTTGGATTTTCAAAAGTGGCTTCCTTTAAGCTTTCTGGAAGAAAGGAAAATAATGGGGTGAGCCCAGAAATTCTTCACCTTTACACTACTAATGACTGGAACCAGATAATTCTTTGCTGTGGGAGGTGTCCTGGGCAATACAGCAGCTTTAGCAACATCTGGTCTCTGTCATTCGATGTCAATAGCATCACCCCAGTAATGACATCAAAAACATCTCTGGATACTGTAAAATTGTCTCTGGCTTGAAAACTACTAGGCTAGCTCCTATACAAATTTCTTTTTAAAATTTATTTTAGTTACTTCTGAGCTTTCCAGTTTACAGAATGGACTGCTAAATTGAACAACATGGGGACTGGCAAACTTTTCTCTCTGACACTTTTCTCCTTGTGACATACTTTATTAACTAGTCTGTTAAGAATTCTACCTTTATACCTATTTTAATAGTCTATTTAATACTTTTAAAAAATTTTTATTGTCATTTGTATCTTTTACATTTTGCATTCCCCTTGGGTAACCCACCACCAATTCACCCGTGACCCATCACCACGGTCCCTTGTTCCCTTTTCTACCCCATTTTGAGCCCTTATCCTCTCCCTCCCTCTCTGGGTGTCTCTCCCATATTTGGTTCCCCTATTTAATACTCTTAAAGATAATGTATTTAAAGAAGTAAAATAAAGATTGAAACAATATGCTATAACTAAGTGATATTAAGCCATGCTACACTAATTAATCTTACCTCACCAGGAAACTGTCACAAAAAGCAGTCAAACTTAAAATAGTGAAAAAGAAGTGAAAGACCACCTAGAAAATCACAGCAAACAAGGACTGCAACCTGCTGTTATTTCTCCCATCTTTATTTTTCTCGACTTTTCCTCCCACTCCTAGCCACAGCACCATTTGTCTGCTCCCTTTGCAATAAAACCAGTAACAGAGTTGACTATGCTGTCTAAATTCTTCTTCTTTCATTATCTCCTAATTTTATTGAGACCTCAACAGTCACAACCCCAAGTAAATAGCCCTTGTCAAGATCTGCAGTGACCTTCACACTAATACACCCAATGGTCACTTCTCTTCTCCTTATTTTCGTCTATGAGCAGCATTTGAAAGAATTCATTAGTCTCTTCATTAGTATATTTTCACTCTTGGCTCCAGGACCCCAAAGTCTTTTGATTTCTTCCTTACTCACACTTTCCTTCTTCACAGTGCCTTCTTCTGGTTTCTTCCTCTTTCTCCCTTCCTCTTAATAGTGCAGTAACCCTCAGCTTTAATCATTTATCATGATGATCTGTGCTCCCTCTCTAGTGAGGCATCCAGTCTATGGTCTTAAGTATCACCTATGTGCCAGTCACTCCTAAATCTTATAATCAGCAGCCCAGGCCGATCTCCTAGACTCCAGACTCATCAGTCCAGATTCCTACTGGTTATCCCCAGTTGCATTATCAAATAAATATTTCAAACCTGATTGTGTCCAAAACTGAACTTCTAATCCTTCCTCCCAACTACAACCATGAAAAGCTTGCCTTATCCACAATCCTCCAACAATTGATAGCAACTCCATCCTAATTATTCATCCATGACCCCTCTCTTTCTCTCACAAGCCACATCCTGTGAAACATTAGTTCCCCCTTCAAAATATATTCAGTAGCTTTGCATCTTTTATGCCCTCCACTGTTACCATTTACAGATGTCACCATTATCTCTCCACTGAAGCATTTCAAAAGTCTTCTTACCAGGCTCCCAGCTTCTCTCCTCATCCCTGTAGGATGTTCTCAACACATCAGCCACATCAACTCTTTTAAACTGCTAAGTCAGATCACATTATTCTCCTCTTCAAAACCTGTAATGGTGCCCCATTTTACTATGGAAAAAAGCCAAAGTCTTAAAAATTGTCCAAAGGGCCTAACATGATTCTACCTCATCTTTGGGACTCCCCTTTTCTATTTCTGTTCCACTCAGCCTCTTTTCTGCTCATTTAAGATGCCTGGCCTACTTTAACTTAGGATATTTGTACTGACTTTTCTCTCTCTAAAAGTTTCTTTCCTTTCAATAACTATTTCATCTCCTCTAATATTGACTTTCCCATGAGGTCTAATCATTCCTATCAATACAGCTGATTCTCTCCTAGCCATCCCATCGCCAGCACTCCAAGTGCTCTTTACCGTGCTATGTGTTTTTCTTTTTCTCATAACCCTTTGCCATTTTTAATATCAACAAGTTGTTTGCTATGTTTATAACTTTTATCTTTCCTATCTAGAAGTCTCATTAAGCCTCATTTTAGCTTTGTTTGTATCCCAAGTACTCTTCGAATAGTTCTTAGTCCAAAATAAATGTTTTGTTAATTCATATTTGTCAAATGAATGAGGGAACAAATAACAAAGGAGGATAAAAGTGACAACTAACCCACCCTGAAGTAGAAGGGATAGCAGCTTTCTCCTTTTCTTCTTTATCCTCATTTTCCCTCTCCTGGTTACATATCAAAGGATTATTAGGACTGAGAGGGAAGAAGGCTTTTTCAGTAGGAAAAAGTAGGTAAATATAGTTGGAGAGGTTCTTTCGCAAATATTTTCAATTTCAAGAGATATTTTTTTCTTTTTCTGTTGGGGGCGCATCAAGTGTGTTCTCTGTCACAATGATTTTTGGTTTGGCTAGGCTTCTGTCTGAAAGTTACCATAGGAATTAGGAATGAGGATCAAAAATGGGGAGGAGCAAAAAGGCTACTAAAATGAACTCAAGGAAAATAGGAAAAGAGAACTTCAGATTTTTAGCCTATTTCACCAAAGTGGAGAAGAGAACTAAGATTCAAGCCCACTGCCAAGACTAATGGTGAAAACTGTGAATTCCTTTTAGTTTCAGGAGCATGGAAGTGGCAGATAGAATGTGGGGAAAACCACAGAGTAATTCTAAAATTAAATTAATCCCACTATACTGGAGGGTTTTCAAAATAATCTTTCACAGTACATCTTCCCGAATACATAGCCACCAGGGGGATGGTTCCTGTCTCCTAAGGTGGAGGTGTAAAAATAATGAACCACAGACGTATTTATAATCTAATGCTGCATAACAAAAGCTATGACAGCAGTACCCATTTATTATCTCACATAGTTTCTGTGATCCAGAAACTTAGCTGGGGAGTTCTGGGTCAGAATTCAAATGACGTTCTGTCAGATGCTGGTTGAAGCTATGAGCAGCTGAATGAATAATTAAAGGGTGGGAGGATCTGCTTCAAAGATACAGCTCTCACATGGTTGGCAAGTTGGTGCAGACTCTTAGTGGATTCCTCAGTACCTCCCCACGTAGACCTTTCCATGGGAATATGTGTTTTCACAACATGGCAGCTAGTTTTCCTCAAAGTAAGTGATTTAAGAATTTAAAGAGCAAAGCAAAAGCCACAATACTTTTATGCACAGCAAAGACTTCTATTGTAAGTAGTGATCATAGATTCCATGTGGAAGGCAATGTATAAGGGTGTGACATAGGTGAAGAAAACTGAGGCCATCTTGAAGTCTGGCTACCTTCAAAAATCAGATCATTGACCACATGAAAGGCAAAATAATCTCAATCCACCTCAGAGTGGAACCAGATGTATCCTTTCCTACACCACCTCAAAAAGTAAGAATATTTGTTCACCATGCTTTGCCTCCTTATCTCCAGAGAGCCCTAAAACCTCTACACAACACTTGAGCATGTGTGAGTAGTTAGCCTACTTTTTGTTAGCTACATATTTCTAATTTTAAAAGTGTATCATAAATAATAAGGTTATTGTACGTCTGTGGAAATTTTAAGATGTATCATGCTCTTGATTTAGCATAGAAAAAAATTGATGATCTACCTGTCTGTATTAGACTTGGTAGACCTTGAGAAAAGGAAACATATTAAGATACTAGATGTAGACAAAAAAAGAGAGCCATGGGGTTTGGCTATGCCTCTATCTACAGCACATAAATTATTCTTAGACCTCAAGAAGCACCTAATGTCTTTGTAGCTCTGTGTGAAATAGAAATATTATCATGTTTACATGTATAAAGAATGAAGTCTAAATATAAACTGGGAACTGTGCTCTTTTTTATATATATCAAGATATACATTGTAGATAGATATATAGAACTTGATTTATGTCTTTACAAATAGTAAACTTCACCTAATGCAAGATATGTGATATATTCCAGACACATATATGTGTATGTATGTGTGTGTGTATAACAGACACATATATGTGTATATGTATATAAATACCTTGAGGTAAAAATATGTACCTTGATGCAAATATATATATATATATATATATGTATGTATATATATATATTTATCTTGACTTAAATTATATATATATATATTATAGAGTCAAAATATATATTGATTATATAGAATATGTATTTACAAATAATCAACTTGACCAAATTCCTTATAGACATATTTGGCAACATCACTCACCTCTTACTCTATCATCCTCCAATAGCTCTATAAACACTGAGGCTTCCTCCTAACTCTCACATACTATGACTCTCAATACTCTGAAAAAAAAGCTGATGTCATAAACACATAGTGTTACAGTATCACTAAGGGGCAAATCCCATTCTTGGTTACATAATCCCTGAGGTACTACCCACCTTGATAGGCTCAAAAGAGACAGTTGGAGTAGAAAGAATGAGGGAGTGGGGTTATAACAAAGCCCTGAAGCTACAAAAATTCGCATTATATTTTTCATTGATAATCCTTGGCAACAATGGCAGATAGTTTGGAGGTGAAAGAAAACGGGAGAGTTTTAAAATAATTATCCTCTATATCCTTTCTAAATATCATGTTGCCTTCTAATCACAAATATTTAGATGACAGAAAATCATTCAAAGAACGGTATTCCCCATATCCCCCAATATCTCCACAATAAGATCAGAGACCCAAGAGCATAATTCTCCTGCTAACTAGCTGTCAAACAGCTACTTCCAACAAATGGTAGATTTTATCTTTAATTTGTTCATGCTATTTTCATCTGCAAGGTCAATCCATAAGGACAATCTAATAATCATTAAGTAAAATCAAAGGGACTTTTTGAAAGACTATGCTTTGTTATGTTTCACGAGTAAAAGATCAGTCAGAAACCATAAAGGTACCCTGATTTGAGCTTTTTTGTGCTTAAATTAGAATGTTTCTCTTAAAGCACTCTCATATCAGGCCTCTGCTTCTCTTGGCAAAATCATGAATTGGTTGATGTCTCTTAGAGACATTCCCTTTCCCCAACCACCCTTCTTTCATGGACACCACTCTGTTACCTAGGAGTCCCATGTTGCCTTCCACATTCCATCTACTGCATAGTTATGTTCCAGACTCTTTATAACTCCCCCTTCTAACAATACAATGTGTTTCTCCTAAAACTTACTTGTTTTGAGAGGCTTGCTAGGTGGGTGACCTGAAAATCTTTACTAAAATGTTAAATTAGTTCTCTTTCTCTTTAGAATGGTATTTTAGAATATTAATGGCATTACTAGAAATGCTGTCAGCATCTCTAGGTAGTTTGGTGGACAGTAAAAGGGGATACTTGATTATAACTGGATCTTTTAGAAAAGTAAATAAAGTTCACTGGGTAGCGTTTCTTGGTCCAAGGAGTTGATGTGGAAAGCTGCTGTCCCTGAAATCACCCTCCAGGATATGAAAGCAACCCTAAATATCTAATGAATTGACTTACCACTGTACTTAAAATTTCCGCTCCACCATTTAGGGTCAAAAGACTTGACCTCTCCCTACCTATTGCTACCTATGTACTATACTCCAGCCAAACTTGAACAAGCACAGCTACCACATCATTCCTGCCTCAGGCCTGCAGTAGATCTTGGCATGTAAATTTCTCTATCACAGTTTCCAGTTTAAATGTCACCTGCTTAGGTGACATTGTAGGTAGCCCTACAATCACTTTCCAGAACATTATCTTGTTATTTTCTTCATTATGCTAATCACTATAAAATTTTCTTGTATTTGCTTCCCTGCTATTTACTCCTCCAAATGTGTTTGCTATTCGTTGTCTATCACATTCAAAACTGTATCCTTAGTGTTTTGCATAGAACCTGGTTCATCTCCAGTGATCAATAATATGTGCTGAATGAATGCATGGGTAGATGAATCTATTAATAGGTGAATTAATAGATAAATTCATCTAATAGATAAATTGAGCATGACAATCTTTAGAGGTAAGAAACTGAGCAAGAAATCCTTGTAATACTAATATTAGAAAGGAGTAGGAGGTTAATACACTATAACTAATGTAACTAACTTGTGTCTATAAGACATTTTTTATTGATCATGTATAGTACATGTTCAATATGCTGTTTCCATTAAACATCATAAATATCTCATTGATAAACATTCTGTTTGCCTTTTTGCAAAGCTGTCCTTTTGATAAGTTGTCACAAATGCATGCTAGTATCCCTTGAAAAAAACTGTAATCTCATCTTAATCTTCTGTTAATGTTAAGAAACTACATTTCCCTTTGGCCACATTTCAGTTATTCTAAATATGTAGTCTCTATTGCTAGAAATTCAGAAGACAATGAGCAACTGGCCTCTCATGTGTTCCAACAAATGATCTTTCACCACACGCGTGTAACTAAGCAGAGAAGCAGTTCTCTTAAGAGGATAACCAACACAGCATGAAATATTGCTAAACCTATAGTTTATTACCCAGCAAAGTCCACCCCAGGAGCCTGGTCCACACACACAAAAAAAGCCTAGCAATTTGGTTTTCTACCAGGAAGTCCCAGTTTAGTTGGTTGTAGCTTAGCAGCAGATGTCTGAGAGCAGTTTAGGAAGCCTGCAGTCAGATGCTTTTGTATATTTCTCCTCTAAAAGGCAAAATTAAAGCAAGTCTATGGATTACAATTTGCTGCATCTGCTTATTGTCTATAAAATATTATAATTAATCCTGCTTTGCTGAAGTGAAACTCCAAAGATTAGAAAGAAAGGCATCATTTTATAATAATATTGAAAATATTAATATCTATTAGCTAAAAAGAAATTCAACAATAAGAGAACGAACATGTCAATAAGAGCTAAATAAAAGGATGTATTATGAGCAATCCTAATTTTTAAAGAACTGTAATAAAAATTTTTGATATTCTAAGGAAGCGTGATTGTTAACTCTTCCAGAGGAACTACTAACACTTAATGACAAACTGTATTAACAGCTATTCTTCAGTTGTTTCATTATTAAATTACATTTAAGAAAATACACACAATCCTGTTTTGGCATACAAAACTTCTTGATGGGGGGGGTGAGTTCTTTATGAGATGATTTTCACCAAATCTCTTATATTAGTACACTTCTCATTAATTTGACCTTTCTATTTTCTTTTTTTTTTGTGTGTGTGTGTTTCTGCCAAGATTAATAGCAAGGGTTAGTGTGTCTCCAGCTAGCATGTACTGTAAAACTAAAATTTTTTCAACTCTTCATGGACCATTTACAATCTGCAAGGTTTAGGGTGACTATAGAATGTATTCCTGCCAGTGGACAGCTACATCAGCAGTGCTGAAAACCAACCCTTCTGTTTTGCTCATCGTGCCATATGGTCCCATAAAAAAGGAGAGAACCAAAAGTGCAGCCTATGCACCTTGTCAACATGGGTTTAATATTATGGTTAGGAAACTACAGATGAATATATTCTCTTATTCTTTCTTTAATCTTTTACCACTATAAATATGCTAATTAACTGGATGTAAAAAAAAACACAAGTTTAAGGCACTTATATTTTAAGGGATCAGCAATATATTTAAAGAAATATATTGCAATTAAACCGTTATATATACATTACTGTTTCAAAGGGAAGATCCCGGGTGTTTTTCTAGCAATGTCTTCTCTAAGATTAAGGTGCACGGTTCTAAGCCCTTTCCAATAAGTGATTTGAGTACTTTGTAGCAATTAAACACCAAGCTGAAGCACCAAGATAAAGTTGTGTCCCCCTAGTGACCTCTAGAGTGGAGCTAAGCTTCCACAAGCAAGACTTGGGGAAACAAGCAAGAAGCACGCCAAAGCAAAGTGCGCTGCTGTAGCCAAGCCAATAAATTCTATAACACCCCTCCTGCCATCGCAGATCCATGGTTCAATTTTATATAACCTTAAATCTCAGTAAGTCTCTGCCTTCCGGGCCATTAGGCCCATTGGGTTGAAAGCTAATTTCAAATGCCTCCTCTCTTTCCTACTCCCCTCTACCCTCAAGTTCACTTCATCCGCGCGCAGCCTTCCTCTGCGCGGGGTGTGGGGCAGGATCCACCTCTCCGCAGTGCTGCAGACCTATTGGCCCCTGCTGGTTCGCCAGCAAGAGCGCAGAGCGCGAAGAAGCCTGCCAGCCGCCACCTTTGCAAGTCCGCGGTAGGTGTACCCTGCGCGTCAAGCTCCGTGAGTCCAGGGGACCGCCCTACCCGACCCAGCTCAGGAAGCTCTCCCGAGTGCAGCCCGATTCAAACTGCACGCCGCAAGTCACCCCAGCTACAAGCTCTCCCTTGCCCTCCCAGCCATCAGTTCTCCTGCTGAACTTTCCAACTTTAGAAGCACTGGTTCTAAAGGAGCAACAGGGGACGACTCAGTCGGAGCCAGTACCTGCCTGGGCAGGTTGGAAAGGGGGGCATGACTGGCAGGCACCCAGCAGGCAGCAAGTTCCCTTGACCGTCCGGAAAGAAGAAAATCAGACAGCTCCTATGTCCTCCAATGGATGGAGCTTGGGAAAATGAATCTAGAACTTGTCACCTTAGGGATAAAGGGGAGGTGGTGAAAGGTTGTGCGCGAGGAAACGAGGAAACCCCGAGCGAGCGAACGAGATGGGGGGGGGGGTAGTAGGTATAGGAGGGGGGGGAAGAGAGAGAGGGGAGAGAGAGAGAAAGCGCGAGAGCGCGCCTCGGAAAAGGATGAGACACTAGGAGTCACGAGACTCTCTCCACTGCCCTGACAGGGAAGGTGCAACAGATACCCAAGCTCGTGGAGTAGGAAGAGGGTGGGGTGAGCTACAAGAGTCCCCAGGTTTCCACAGGTTACTAAAAAGGAGACAAACTCCTGCCGGAGTCCCCTCGGAGGTAAAGGGAGGTGCAGCCGTGCTGAGTCGCCTCCGCATTCGCCCCCCACCACCGGGAGGAGGCAAACTCTTCCCCCGCAGGCGACCTTCCACTTGCCGAACACACACGTAAACAGGCCCGCCCGAGCGGCGGACAGCGGGTGGGAGGTAAGCTGGGGCGAGGCGGGAATGAAGCGGAACTCACCCTTGATGCTGGGGGGCTTTCTCTTCTTGGCCATCTTCTGCCCCTCCCCTACCCCGGACCCCCCACGCGCTTCCTCCGGCTGCGGGCCAGCTCCGGGGGCTGGCGCGGTGGCTTCCCAGCGAGCTCTCGCCTGGGCTCTCAGCTCAGCGAGCTCTTTGTTGCTGTGATGGCATCTGCGAGGCGGCGGCGGCAGCGGCCCGGCAACGCTTTCAGCTCCGCTCGGCTGAGGCGGGCGCCGCCGCCCCTTAGCTCTCGGCTGTGCGGCGCTGCGAGCCTCGCGCTCGCGCTCGCGCTGCTGCGGCCGCTGTGGCTGCGGCGGCTGCGGCGGCGGCTGTTGATGCTGCTGTACTGCTCCTGCTGCTGGAGGGGGCAGCGCAGGGTCCCCGGAGCGCCCGCCCAGCGCTGACCTCCCCCTTTCCCACACCCTCCCTCCGCCGCTCCCCCACCCCCGGTGTCCCGTCTGAGCCGCCAGCTACAATCCAACCAGTGACGGCTCCGTCATCCATCAGACGCTGCTGGGGAGGGAGGCGGTGGTGGTGGCGGGGGGCTGCTGGAGGAAGCGGGGTGCGCGTGGCCATCTGGGGCCTGGGAAGAGAAAGCCTGGCAGCCCGATTCTAGTGGGGGCCCCGAGGTTTCTGCCTGTGAGCATCAGGCCTCCAAAGCCCCTGCCCAGACATCAGGACGCAAGGTGGGGGCGTGGAGGAGCCCGAAAAGCACCTGTCTCCGTAGGCCAACAAGAAGTCGGCCAACTGCTAAAGGAGCTGCACCCTCACTCGCGACTCGGCCCAGCCACCGTGCTCCCCAAAAGCCTTCTCCAGGGTACCTCGGCTGAATTCCAAGCGGGCGAGGAGCGAGTAGATGCCTCTGCCCCTCCCGAACACAGAAGGGAAGAGGGAAACTGTAAACTGGTGGAGAGGAGAAAAATTAAATTCCAGACAGTCGATCGCCACATACTTGGAAGAATGACTTAGTTTCAGGCCTTCAAACTCTTAATAGCGCGGACTCAGGACGGTTTCCTTGGGGCTGTGAGAAAAGATCAAGGAGTTCACGTTCTCAGATGTTGGCGGAACTGGGAGGGGGAAGAATGATTACTTAACCTCCACTAGAAACTTTTTTCCCAATGTCCGTGTTCTTTCTCAACTTTTCGGCTTCTGGAAAGTTTTCTTTTTCCTTAAGGAGCTGTCCTGCTCTAGCGTGCTGATCAGAAAAGGAATCTCAGCAGTGTCCCAGGGCATGCAAAAGCTTAAGACAAACCTGAGAATGTAAAGGCGGCAGGGGTAGGGAGGGGACGGAGGTACCAGCGTACCAGTGTAAGAGAAAGGTGCAAAATCTGTTTTTTCTTTACAGGAGCTAAGGATTTCCCAAAAGTCACTTCCTAATTCACAAAGATCTCATTAACACTTCTCTTTTTCTCCTAAATTCCCAAGTCAATCTGATTATTTAAACATCCAGTGACTCAAGTCAGTGCCACTGGACAGAAATTGCCCTCCAATCAATGTGGTGCAGCAGAAAGAACACTGGAGTCCAATCTCTTGGTTTTGAATTCTAGTCCTACAACTTCATAGCTCTGAAAACTTGCACAGGTCATTTATTTCCTTTGTTCTTCTACTTTCTGGCTTGTAAAATATCTTCTCAAAGAGTCCTTCCAGCTATAATAAATGTTCTCAGCCTTTATAATCACAAAGTCACCATAAGTTATTTTTTGCACTCTTTCCAAATTTAACTTTATATTTTATACTGAAGTAAGTAACCTGAAGAACATGTGAAAGGCCTAATTAATTCCTCTCATGACAAGATGTGCATCAAAAATAAAAGACAAATAGAAAGTATATTTTAATTAGCAAAATAGACACAATTCTCTGTCTGATCATCAGAAATAAGACTTTCAAAAAGTATTTTCTGGGGCCTCCCTGGCGGCGCAACGGTTTAAGTCCCAGCCTATGAATCTATCTACAGCCACTACAGCATGAGTTCGATCCCGGCCAAGGAGATTCCCACATGGCCCAGCAGACCTCTCCTGTCTAGCCTGCTGCTCTCCTCAGCAGTGTACTTCAATAGATCTGCCTGTTCTGCTCTCAGCCCTGTCTCTGGTGAATCCTCTCACCACCCCACACCTCTGCCCTACACCCCAGTTCTTGTATGTATAAATAAATAAATCTTTTTTAAAAAGTGTTTTCTGGTTTCATTCAAAATTACTGTCATCTATTCAAATTCATGTGGCTTATAGATGTTAAACTTGTACATATTCTCAGTCTGTTGTATGCATTTGTATGTGTATTGCCCATAATAAAATGTCTTCCAATTCATTCATTAATTTCACATACTTTATTTCATTTGATCCTGACCACAAACCACAAACCTGTGATTTCAGAAGACAGATCCTATCTTCCTCAATTTATTGATGAGGAAATGAGGTCAATGGAGATTAGTGACTTTTGCACAGCCCCAGGATTTCTATGCAGCTTTTCTAACTCAATAAGAGGCTCTTCCCAAGACACCAGCAGCCTCTGAAATACAATATTTCTGTTGAAGACCAGGGACAGTCCCTTTTTCTCCTGAGTCCTTCCATGGGGCCAACACTGTTCTCACCAGAGGAAATTCAAAATTTTAGTTGATAAATTATGTCTTTTTTTGTACTTAAATATGATTAAAATTTTTATACTGTAGCATTTCAAAGTGTTTTCACATGCATTTTCTCAATTGAAGATTACAACTATCACAGGGGATCATCCAAAGGAATTTACTCAGTTCCTGTGGACAGATAAGGGAACAAAACCAAGGAGATTATGGTCAAAACTACTAAGGCCTTGAATTTCCAGGCCAAATGTTTCCAGAGTAGCCCACACTGCTGCTCCATGCCAAGGGTTGCAAATAGAATGCCTATAGGGATCAATAAGGCAAAATGCATGGCACAAGCAGTGTGAATATGGATGCTGCACTCAGTGAGGGCTGGGGACAAAGGGTAGCTGAGATCCTACATGCCACAGTGCAGCCACATTTTACCTTGAGGAAATGGAAACCTCGGGCAGTAAGGATTCTGATCTTTCGATCAGAATCTGGAGTCAGGAACCAAAATTTCCAGGTAAAATATATATTTGATGTTGGATAACACATAAAACAAAGTAAATCAAGGCAGACTAAATAGAACACATCTGCCAGTAATAAATGAAGCCTGGGGACTCTGTCTGAAGGTCTATTTTTATATCCCATCAATTGAGTTTTGTCCCCAGAGAGCAAGAACTGAATTGAGTCCTTTCGTATATCTCTGATTCTGATGGTGTAAAGAATTAACACCCTTAGAATTAGAGATTATCGGGCCTCTCTGATGGCGCGGTGGTTAAGCACTGAGCTGTGGAGCTGTCCTCTGCGGCGATGCGAGTTTGACGCCTGGCCAGGGAGATTTCCACATGGCACACAGCAGACCTCTCCTGCCTCGCCCACTGATCCCCTCAGCAGTGTATTTCCATTGATCTGCCTGTTCTGCTCCCCACTCTGTCTCTGGTGAACCTTCTGGCCGCCCCAAGCCTCTGGCCTGTACCCCAGCTTGTACGCATAAATAAATAAACCTTTAAAAAAAAAGAATTAGAGATTATCAAAGCTTTGAGTCTAATTAATCATGTTCCTAAAGATAGATTTACAGAGATTGGTGTTTCCAAATTTCAGGCTATTCTTGAAGCCATCATCAAGAATGAGCACTGTGAATCAAAAATATTTTAAGTCACATATGATTCTGCTGGGCATGAGGAAACTTACATTTTATTTGATGAAAATGACGATGATGATTGATGATTACAAGAACAAAATTGGCCTGGTCTCTGTATACCATGTTATATAGGAAGGTTAAATGAATCTTTTTAAAAAATAACCGTGGTGTTAAAATCATAACTTTATATGTTATATAAGTTACATGTTTATAAGTTAGATGTAGAGTAATCTTAGATTATTCAAGATTTGTCAAAACTACCCAGAGTAAAAGATAATCAGAATAGAAAAAGGAAAAAAAGTTCCTTGTGAAAGTATCAAGTGAACTCAACAGGGAAAATAAGCTCATACAATTTATACTAAAAAGCAAAATGGAAATATAATTACTAACAACATGATAGTATTAATTGGATGATATCCAAATGCAGTAAAGAGGCTGAAAGATATAACCTTCAGAAGAGTATTTTTGGCTGTAATATTTTATATTGAATGACTATCCATAAATAACTACTGTAGTTCAGTGAAAACAACATGGAGAAATAAAAGCCCACTGATTTTAATCATTTAATCCCAAAAGATGTCGAAAGAATCCAAATTTACCCCACTATTGAAAAAGCACTTGGTATTTAAAAATTTACATTAAAAAACCCACAATGTTTATCACAGCTTAGGTTTTAAGGGAACTTAGAATCCTATAACTAGTGATAAGTAAATGTAAAAAGAGAAAGGATGGTGGGAATGTTACAGGGCAGAGAGAGGGGCACCCCAGAAAACATAAACCTTCCTGTTCTAAATAGGTTCTGCCATCCACCACAAAACATGTAAGACCTGTAGTGGAAAGAAACTTTAATACAATTAGTGTGCAATACAGAAAAGACAAAGACTACAGTTTTCAAATCAAGCACCCAAAGTTACCCATCCCCTTATGGGTAAAAGTCCACCCAAATGGGATTGACCCAAAGGAAGACCCGAAATCCTGCCACAAGTCTAAAGCACCTTCTGTTGAGAGGTCCCATAGAAAAGGGTCAGAAACAGACAAGTCTGGGAGGAAAAGAGCAAAATCAAAATCAAGATAGAAGCTGCCATTGGTAACCTCCCCACAGGTCTCTCACCCATATCTGTTTCAACAAGTCCAGGGCAATGTAGCTTCTTTACATGTCTCTCTGCGTGCTCCTTCAGGTCAGCCTCTGGCTCTCCATTCTGCTTCCTTCCTTTCCTAGTCTCCTCTCCAGCTTCTTCCCCTCCCTGCTCAACTCCACCCTCCCTTGATTGGGGCAGGGAACCTGGAACCTCCCCCTTTCCTGGAGACCACCCTCTTACTGGAAGAGGAAGAAATAGTCTAACTAGTGGGTTAAAAAAAGTTCCTGCAATATTTACATACACAAAATTAACATGTGAACGAGTGGAAAAACTGAGACTGGCTTCCTACCCCACTCCATAGACAACTGTAGATGCATAAAGCCTTAAATAATACTTCTTCCCTTTCTCTCTGATAACAAGGCATACTCAGATATACCTTATAACAAAATTTCACCTGGATTTAAATGGAAATACCTGGAGTGAGAGCTTATAAATTCTTTGTCTCTTTATTCCCTTCTAGTTCTCCCATTGATGACCCTGATCTCAGGAAATATAATCTCACTTATGCATGTTTGAATTGTGCAGACATCACTTAGGGGCTTCAATAGAAATTCTAGATCTTACAGATAAAACCTTCACCAAAAGTTCCCTTAACATTTTACTACTTTTAGAGCAAACCTCTCATATATAGAAATATCTGCCTTACCCATGACACTAACATCATTATTAGAAATTGAAAATATCCTGGATCTGTGCAGAAGAAAATGTTATTTTATTTTGCTAAGTTCAGTTTGTTATAGAGCAGCCCCGATATAAATGGGATGCCTGTCTCTGGGTTCTCACCCATGCGCTTAAAAGGGACTTATAAGACTCAACTGCAGACACACACAATAAAATTAATAAAAGGGTTTATTTACAAAAAGGGAAGGGAAAAAATAAAGAATAAATTGGTGAATATGTCCTACCAGTTCTGCTGAGCTGAAATCTTAATGGCACACTCGAAAACCTGGCAATCCACAACCACAAGAAATCACCTCCCCCTCCAAGCTCACAGGTCTGGTTTTTAAATCCCAAAAGCATTGCTTAACTCCACCCTCAGTCCTCAGCATCCTTCCTTCCGTGATGATGGCATTCTGGGATTTGTAGTTCTAGGTGTCTTGGATCTCTCTGGCTTGAGGTGGGGGTGGGGTCCTGGGACACTCCCCTTCCCTGAGGACCACCCTCTTACAAGTTTACCAGTTATCATCATCATATATATATTATATGTATGTATATGTATATATGTATATGTATGTATACACACACACACACACACACACACACACACACAACAACTATGCTCTCTTTTTCTTGTTTTTTTCCTTCAAATCATAAACCTTTATTTAGGTAAAACTGGTTTACACCACTGTACCTATGTTGGGGGTTAAAGGTTTAAATTTCAGGCCTCCCTCTCAGTGCTATAACTGTATTGCCCCAACACCTAAATTCAATCTGATCCCCAGCCAGGGAGCTAACCCACATGTGGCACAGCCGACCTTTCCTCTCTGGCTTACACCCCAGTTCTTCTATGCATATATAAATAAGTATTTTTTAAAAATAAATAAAAGTTTAAATTTCTATCAGTAGATGTTTTCACACCATGCCCACCACCAGTGCCCCAATAATCCTCTGCTGTGTCCCATTAGGCATACTTCCTCCCCCATTTCCACCCCTTCTGGTTGCCTCAGTTTTGCAGTCAGATGTCAAGAGTTTATTATTGGTTTAACCAATTTGTTTTATTTCTCTATATTTCACTTATAAGTGAGGCCATCCAGTATTTATCTTTCTCCTTCTGACTTATTTTGTTTAACACCATCCTCATTAGTAGAACTACATTCTTCTAAAGAGTTAATTTATGGGGAGTTTTTTGCAGCCACAATGAAGTTTATGCTCATTGTAGTTCAATCCCACTGAAACCCAAGAAAAACAAAAGAAGGTATTTGGGAGGGGCAAGAAACCCTAAGGCTAGTTCTCTGCTCACTTTACCCAGAACTCCCCTGAGGGAAATGACACAGCCAAGCTCCAGAGTGAGAAAGAGTATGGATGGAAGGTAGTCAGGTACTACAGCTACAGTCAGATAGTCAGCTACGTATGATCCACAGTTAAACTCTCAAGATCTTTTGAAATATAAAAAACTACTGAAATTATTTTCTTTGATACTTCATTTGGCGTGTTCAAGGACAGGATATTCATTCTGTCCTCTGCTAGATTCCAATTAATCAGTTTGCCCCCCAAAAGGTTTACAAACTGTAACCAGTAATCCCCTCAATTATAATTCCTATTTATAATTTTGTTTTTCTCTTCAGTGTACCAGTCTATCAACCAATTCCTTCATATGTGAATGAGTAGTGTGAATGCAAAATAAACTGTATACATATTAAGTCAATGCTCGTGAGATTTTTACAATGAGCCAAAATATATTTTCCATCTTTTTCTCTTTTTTCTATATTTCTATTTATTCTATCCACTATTTATCCAACAAATACACACTGAGTAGCATTCTATGCCAGTCACTGTACTAGGTGATTGCATCTACAATGGGAAATAAAACTGTAAAAGTTAGAATGTTAAAATGTCACAATGGCCAAAACTGACATCAGTGACAGCAAGGCGCTAGGCGCCTGTAACTTAAAGATAAAACCTCCTCAGCTGGGGCAGAGGTTCCAGGAATTCATGTCTGTAAACCTAAAGATAGACCTTCCCCTTTACCCGAGGCAAGAACTCTGTAAAACTCCAAGAACTCGTGAGATAACAGCACTGACCATCTGTTCCTCAAGAATGTGTAACCCCCTACCCTACGTCATGTCATAGCCTCAGTTTGCCCGCGCAAATGCCTTTATAAGCTGACCCATTTCTGTACTTGGAATCCTCATTTTGCCTACAGGGCTGATTTGGACCCTAGCTTGAGCTAGCAAATAAACCACCGCTTTGCTGTTTGCATCGAACCTGCCTCAGTCGTGATTTGGAACCCGTATCCATACTTTAACAAAACAATAGGGTCCATGCAGTCGTAGTGCTTATAGTTTTATAGGGGAAACAGAATTAACCAAATAAATAGATAATTATAAATTGTTATTCAAGTTCCATGAGAAGAAAAAGAACACAGTGATATGGGTGAGAGGAGCAGAGTCTAATTTAGATTAAGAATGCCAGGGAAGTTTCCTCTGAGTGTAACAGGGTGGTCCCCAGGAAAAGGGGAGGTTCAAGGCTCCCTGCCCCACCCAAGAGAGGGTGGAGCTGAGTAGGGAAGAGAAGCTGAAGAGGAGACTGGAAAAGGGAGCAGGATGGGGAGCCAGAAGGTGACCAGGAGAAGACACGTGGAGTAGAGGGACATCTGAACAAGCTGTGCTTGCTTCTGGGCCTTGGACTGGTTGAGACAGATGTAAGTGAGAGACCCGTGGGGAGGTTAACAATGGCAGCGTTTATCTTGATTTTTCTCCTTTTGTCCCAGAAGTGCTGGGCCTCTTTTGCCCCTTTCATATGGGTCGCACCAGAGGTGCCTTGGACTTGTGGCAGGCTTTCAGGACTCAGTGGCCCTGCTCTGGGGCCTAACCTGTTTGGCTGGTCATTTACCCACGAAGAGATGGGTAACTTCGGGTGCTGGGTAACTTTGGGTGCTGGGTAACTTTGGGTGCTGGATTTGGAAACTATATTCTTTGTCTTTTCTTTGTTGTACGCTAATTGTATTAAAGTTCCTTTCCATTTAAGGTTTTACACACTAAGAGTATGTTTTGTCTTGATGCAGTGGATGGCAGAACCTATTTAGAACGGGAGGCTTTGGCGGGAAGAGGAAGAGATGTTTAAACAAAGAAATAAACGATAAGTAGGATGATACACACTTCTTATTTTCCAGAGATCATCTTTTGAGATCTGGGCACAGAGAAGTTCATATATGTTAGCAATAATGGAAGTGTTGTCTGATCTATATGTTGCCATCTCTTAGCAGATAACATCCAGTTGATACAGACTTTGCCTCACCTGGGCACTGGGCATTGTTTTATATGCTTACTCTGACCACTCCTAAAATGGGTGTTGCTGAGTCTGCTCTCCTAGCATACACTGCATGGGTGTATTTTCCCAAGCTCAGTGATCTCCCCCTTACCTAGCTGTCTGTGTTCATTTTCACTGATGCTGCTAATCCTCTGAGACTTAGCAATATTCTTCATCTGCTCTTTAGCTTGGAGCTGCCCACTCACAACTATCACTATGGTGTTCTTTTGAACAGAGACTTTTACTGAAATCTCTTCTCCTGTGACTTCCTGGAAAATATATTGATATTTATTTCTAGATCACCCCTATATCTCTCAGAGTTGCTCAGGAACTCTAGATCTTTTTTGTAATATGCAACAGCCATGGGGAATCAGCTCTTGCTCTGCCCAACATACCATGCCACCATTTGTATGCTACATGGGCCCCTACTGATGAATAACAGGGCCTCTGTTAGAGGCTTCCAGTCTCTTACAGTGAAATTCCTAAATTCCCCCCAAACTATCAGCCCATGCAGTTGTACTATGAGTAAAGAATGCTGTCTCATCTCTAGTTCATTTTTCTCTCAAACACCTCCCTTAATCTTTTCCTAGCACTTTCTTCATTTCATATGGTGAGACTTCTTTGAATCATATCCTTCATTACAGCTCATTTAAACTCTACTTTCAAACAACTAAATTTTCTTCTTGATTTATAAAGAAATGTCTTTGGAATTTAGACACCACATTTCTCTTGAAAAAACATGAATTTCAATACAGTTGTCCACAAGGGATTTGAGAAAGTTGACTTTGATATCAAAAATGGAACAAATATCCTTTTTTCTTGATGGATTATGTTTTCCCAGCAATGAGTATCATTGATTCAATGTTCAAGAAGTCAAAGTTAAATGTTTTATGAGGAATTAAACATTCATTGGTTTCTTCGACCTAAATGTTATCCTTATTAAGGTTACCAATGCATATTGAATCATGAAATCTGAGTTCTAGTTTCAACTTGTCTACTGATAGATAAGCTTTGCGACTTTGGATGATTCCCATGACCAAAAATAATTAGAGCAATTATTGAATTACTGGTATAGTCAGTGAAGCTGTACTACCAATAGTGCGGAGTCTTTTGTTTGTTTTTTGGGGGTGAGGGATTCTTATCCCAGGCCCACAAGAACTATCCTAAATCTTCACCATTCCCTTCTAGTCTCTCTCGATCCAACCTTTTATTTATTTATTTATTTAATGAGAAATCTTATAAACTGCTGTTAAGGGGACTCCCTGGTGGCACAAGGGATTAAGTCTCAGCATTATCAAAATATCAACAGCCACTTCAGCATGAGTTCGCTCCCCAGCCAGGGAGCTAACCCACAAATCACACCACAGACCTCTCCTGTCTGGCACGCTGCTCTCCTCAGCAGTGTATTTCAGTGGCTCTGCCTGTTCTGCTCCCCAATCTGTCTCTGGTGAATTCTCTCACCCCCTGCACCTCTGGCCTGAACCCCCATTCTTGTATGCATAAATAAATAAAAGTAAATCTTTAATAAAATTTTTTAAAAAAATAAACTGTTAGGCTTTTTGACATTTATAGTCACTTTCTTAAGTGATACAGGTAGGTAAATGTATAGGGAAGTTTGTAGATATAATGGCAAAAAGTTGAGAAAGTTTCTATCTAGTGGTTTCTACTTTCTTTTTGAAGTAGAAGATAAAGTTATCTACTGTGTTTGAGGGAGTAGATTATAGGGGAAAAACATCTGAGAAGAACAATGTTATGATAAGCCGCCTACTGTAGAGAATGGAGAAAGGAATGACTACAGAAACACTGAAAGGATTCCAGGCATTGTAGTGGGCAAGATGATGTTGAAGACAATGGGTTTATAATAGAATCAAGTTGGGAGATATTTTGTTTTATTCTGTCAATTCATAGGACCTGAGATTGCAGGCTATTAGACTGATCATTAGTGTATGATTTGTAGAAAGGATTTGAGAGGTTAACAAGTTGCTGTATCCCATATGTTTTGTTGTACTATGTTTACATTTTCACTTTATTTAGATATTTCCCCCTTTTTGGTTTCTTCTTTGACTCACTGATTGTTTGCGAGTGTTGTTAATTTCTTCATTCTTATGGATTTTCCAGATTTGCTATTGTGGTTGATGTCTAGTTTCCTACCATTATAGTTAGAAAAGATTGTTGATATGATTTCAATCTCCTTAAATTTGTTAAGACTTTAGTCAATCATATGAAGAATGTTTTGTGTGCACTTGAGAAGAATGTATTCTGCTACTGTTGAATGAAATGTTCTACATGTGTCTGTTAGGTCTATTTGGCCTAATGTATGCCTCAAGTTCAATGTCCCCCTATTGACTTTCTGTCTGGATGATCTATCCATTGCTGAAAGTAGGGCATTGAAGATCCCTATTACTACTACATTGTCATCTATTTCCCCTTTGAGTGTTAGTATTTGCTTAATAAATCTAGGTACTCCGATATCAAGTGTATTTATGTTTATGATTGCTATATTTTCTTGAGGAAGAATTGGTCTTCTTGACACCTTTATCATTATATAATGATCTTCTTTGTCTCTTGTTATTGCTTTTGGCTATTTTGTCTGATATAAGTATAGTTATACTGCTCTCTTTTGGTTTCCTTTTGCCTGGAATTTCTCTTTCTATTTCATTTTACTTTATGGAACCAATGTGGCTCCATAAAGCTAAATGAATTTCTTATAGGCAGCATATAGTTGAGTTTAGATATTTTAAAATCTATAGTTACCCTGTGCCTTTTAATTAATGAATTCAATCCATTTACATGACGAGTATTGCTATGTAAAGAATTATTAAAGCCATCTTATTGGTTGCTTTCTGGTTGTTTGTATTTCCATTGTTTCTTTTTTCTTCTCTTTCTTCCTGCCTTGTGAATTGGTGATTTTTCCATGGTGGTATGCTCTAATTCCCCTGTCTTTTGTCAATTTACCATAGGTTTTTTCTTTGTGGTTCCATTGTGGCTTACATAAAACATCTTACAGATAGAAAAGTCTATCTTTTTTTAATATTTATTTATTTATTTATGCATACAAGAGCTGGGGTGTAGGCCAGAGGTGGGAGTGGTGGTGAAAGGATTCACCAGAGACAGAGTGGGGAGCAGAACAGGTGTATCTTCTGAAATACACTGCTGAGTGGAGCAGTGGACTAGACAGGAGAGGTCTGCTGCGCCATGTGGGTTAGCTCCCTGGCAAGGGCAGGCCCCTTGCGCCACCAGGGGGAGGTAGAAGTCTATCTTATACTGATAACAACTTAACTTTAATTGCATATAAAAACTGTACTCTTTTACTTTCCTCTTATATGATTCTTAATGTCACAATTTACCTCTTTTTGTGTGTATATTCATTAGAGTGGCTACAATTATTTTTAATACTCATTTAATATTTTACTATAGATAAGTGGTTAACCCATCTTATATTAGATAATTAGTTTTCTAAATGTGATGTATATTTACCTTTATCAGTATGTTGTATATTTTCATTTTTTGTTAGTTTGGCTTATATCTGGTTCTTTCTATAGTTCTGTGTGGACCCACATGCTTCACACTTCTTGTTCACTCTTGTAATAGAAACTTGAAGATTGTATGTCTTCTCTTATTTTTACAACTCACCAGTCTGGCTACTGGAAAGCTCTCTTCTGTTTTCCAGAAGGTAGCACTACAACTCAAGTTTGTGGTTTCTCTTTCGCCCAGGGACTTTAGTCTGTTTTCTGAGTGTCCCTGTTTACAGAAGTTAGCTCTTACCAAGGTAGTTAAGAACCAGCACAAGTTGTCAGTTGCAGAATGAGGGGATCTGGGTTTAGCACCAGGGCATTGTGGTTACCTGTGGGCTAAGAGGAGTGATCCTTGGGTGGGTCTTTCCTGGTAGATCTAGACTTCCTGCTAGATTCCTGAAAGCAGTCAGCACTAGCCACATCCCTTTAATACCCCTTCATAGTTGCATCTGCTTCTTTCCTAGTCTTCTTCTTGTCTCAATATTATGAGACATATTATTGAGATCTTGTCTCAATATTATGGGTGCTGTCAGAAATGCGGGGGTGGGGGGAGTAGGTTATGGAGGGGATAGGCGTCTTCAGTAGTACCTTGCATAACTGAGGTATCTAGGCACTCACCCTCCCCACCCCCCAAGGGTAAATAGTAGTTAATCCTCTGCTATTTAGTCTCACACTGTCCTGGCTTGGGGAGGAATAGCACTGGAAAATTTCCTCTTTCCATCTTCAATCTGTCCAGACTTGTATTTTTTTTTTTTTGTTCAGTGACGTGCTAGAAACTCTCGTTGGGAAGTCTGGACTTTTATAAATTCTCTCTCATCTTTAGGTATCTGCCCAAGTAAACACTGTAAGTTTTCCCTAACTGAAGCCAAGAGAGGCTGTGAGCATATTGCAAGTTCCTGATGGGTCCACAGACAACAGCAAGGTTTGTTTGCCTATACCCAATGTGCAGGTGAACAAAGCTACTTTCTGTTCCCTTGGCACATGGTGTTGGATCCTACAAGTCTCACAGAGGTGCTCTTTTTTCATGGATGGATGCCAAATTAGTTATTAAAAATGGGGGGACAAAAAAAGCAGAATGTCTTCTGACGCTGGTATCACTTCTCGGCTTCTGAGTGTCCAGTATGTGTTGAAGGGAACTTATATTCCCTTTAGCTAAATTTTTCCAGTTTAAACATAAGGAAACCCAGAAAGTTGAAATGATTTGATGTAAGTCTCACAATAAGTATATGGCAAAGTAAATGATTAGAAGCTAGTCTTTGCCTTGCCTCCTAAGCCAAAGCTTACTGATTTTTAACATAAAATTCTCACAAATTTGAGATACATTAATAATATCCTAGAAACCTCTGAGGAAAAAGACCCTGATTACCAAATTCAAAATTCTAAAATATGAAAGCTGCTTCACTTTATCTCAAGCTTTCATTGCCTTTTATCTGATTTTATAAAACCTTCTTAACTTGTTTCATTACTTTCATAGTTCTCTCTCTGAAAATTCACCTCATAAATCTCTACCAGGTCATATATCAGTTCCCAAACCTAAAATGAATGCTTCATTTCATCAGTCACCTATTTTAAAATCCTGACTATTCTCCATTGATTACAGAATAGAATATTGATTACACAATAAAAGACAGGTTTAGATTCAGTCCTAGCTCTTCCTAACCACTTTCTTTAGGAAGCTGTTTGAAGCAAATCACTTAAATATTCTGCTCTTTAATTTCTACAAGTGACACACAGGAATAAGAGAGTTAAAGGTGTAAGGAAAATTAACTTTCAGGACTACTTTTCATTGTAGTGAAACTAATGTTTAATGCCATCTCACCTAAAGAAATTAAAGGCTGTGTTTATGTGAGTTTTCTAGTCTAGAGAGATGATAATATGGCACCTAGTATAATGTCCTAAATTAAAGACTGGAATGTGGTGACTCTGAATGCAAGTAAAGTGATGTATGTTTGATAAAAAGACAAAGAGATTTTAAATGTAAAGAAAGCAAAAGAAAGTGTTAAAAGTGTTAAAGGTCTGAGAGAGGTTTCTTTAAAAATTGTTGTGTCCAAGGATGACTTTCAAAACAGAGGGAAAAAAAGACATGAGAAGGGCCTAGTATTTGGCAGTTGCCATTGTCAGTACCCTGCCACCTCAGACTCACTCAAGACCCCATGTGCCCCAAGGCATTCGGGATCTCAACCTCTTAATGGGCTGCCAGCTTGCTTCCACTGCCAGCAACCAGGACACCTGAACAGCGAGCATCTAAAGCTGTCCCCAGAGCCTTGCCTTCAGTGCCATCACACAGGGCACTAAAAAAGTAACTGTCCCACCCTCCAAAAAGGGAGGGGGCCAGCCCAAACCACAGGCCAAGATGGGAGGCCAACCACGGACCCTCACACAGTGGATGCCGGTTTTCCAATGACCCGCCCGGACTGGGACTTCAACACCGCTGAAGATGGGGAGTATCTTTGAGTGTATCACCAGACTCTTTTTTTTTATTATTATTTTTTTATTATTATTATTGTTATTTATGTCTTTTACATTTTGTATTCCCCTTGGGTAGCCCACCACCAATTCACCCGTGATCCATCTCCATGGTCCCTTATATTCTTTTCTATTCCATTTTGTGCCCTTATCCTCCCCTCTCCCCGCCACCCCGAGTGTCTCTCTCCTATTTGGTTTCCCTATAGTTCTGTTACAAGTGAAACCATTCGATATTTTTCTTTTTCTTTCTGGCTTATTTCACTGAGTATGATTCCCTCTAATTCCATCCATGTCGCTGCAAATTGCATGTGTTTATCTTCTTTGAATGCTGAATAGTATTCCATTGTGTATATGTACCACATCTTCTTGATCCAATATATCAATAGATGCTGAGAAAGCATTTGACAAAGTACTACACCCATTTATGATAAAAGCCCTTGAAATCCTTGGGATAGAAGGAACATACCTCAACATAATAAAAGCCATATACGACAAACCCACGGCCAATATTATACTCAACGGTGAGAAGCTGAAGGCCTTTCCCCTAAGATCAGGCACAAGGCAAGGATGTCCACTCTCACCATTACTTTTCAATATAACACTGGAAGTCCTAGCCAGAGCAATTAGACAAGAGAAAGACATTCAAGGGATCCAAATAGGAAAGGAAGAAATTAAACTGTCTCTATTTGCAGACGATATGATAATATATATAGAAAATCCTAAAAACTCCATAGAAAAACTACCCAAAATAATAGACCAGTTTAGTAAAATATGGGCCTCCCCGGTGGCGCAGCGGTTAAACGCTGCACTGTGGAGCTGTCAGCAGAGGTGACACGAGTTCTATGCCCGGCCGGGGAGATTCCCACATGGCGCAGCAGACTTCTCCTGCCTCACCCGCTGCTCCCCTCAGCAGTGTTGCCATTGATCTGCCTGTTCTGCTCCCCACTCTGTCTCTGGTGGGCCCTCTCGCCGCCCCATGCCTCTGGCCTGTACCCCAGCTTGTGTGCATAAATAAATAAATCTTTAAAAAAAAAATAAATAATAGACCAGTTCAGTAAAGTAGCAGGATACAAAATCAACGCACAAAAGTCAGTAGCATTCCTCTATGCAAACACCCAGTCTGAAGAAGAAATTAAGTATCGCCAGACTCTTATGGCAGGTCTCAGGGCAGCAGCTCGCAAGCCCATTAATTTGGCTAAAATTGGGGACAATAGGCAGGGAGCTACAGAAAGCCTGGCAGCGTTTCTAGAAAGCATTATGGTGCTTCTCATCAGTATAGCTCCTTGGACCCCAAGTCTCAAGCAAATCAGGCAGCAGTTACCTTGGCATTTGTCAATCAGTCAGCCCTGGACATCAGAGAGAAACTCCAAAAGTTTGAACACTTAGGAGAAAGGCCCATACCGGAGTTAGTCAGAATAGCAGAAAAAGTGTACAACAACCGAGAAACTGAAGAGGAAAAGCAAGAGCGTCTAAGGGCTGAGCAGAGAGAGGGGGAGTTTTATCTCAAGGTTGCTGGCCTTGAGACTTTTATGGCTACTGGCAGCCTGGCACCTTGCTGCCACTAATGTTGGTTTTAACCTTTGTCAGTGGCCAAACATTCTGAACAGTTTTTAGCATTCTTACTTTTACAAAGGTTTAAATATTAGTTCAACCAAATCTAAAAAAAATCCCTTCTTCCTAACTTCATAACATAATCATAAGGGAAAAAAAATTAAGCAATGAAAACATGTCAATAGCAATCAAAGGAAGTGTCACATAATAACCTTAAAATTTTGATAATTATGAAAGAAAAAGAAGTTTCCAAGAATTTACCAAACAAAGCTCAGAGCAGTATGATGAGTCTCTTTAACATCATCCTCCAACTAAGTACTATAAAGGGAAAATGAGTGAGCAAAATCCTGAGAAATCTAAACCTCTCTTCAAACTAGAAAAGAGATATTTAGATGAGATACATGTAGCTGTTGGAGGAGACAAAGAGTTTTACAAGGGAGGAAATGTCACATTCCAAACTACCTTCATGTTCTACTAGGACAAGGGACTATTGGGACTCTATTTTGTAATCTTCCAGATGAAAGAAAAATGGAGAGGACAGCAGAACAATCATAAACACCAGAGTTAATTTGCAGAAACAATGGAAAAAGAAAATAATTAGGACAAGAGTCTCTGAGGGAGAGAAAATAGAGAAGAAGCATGTTTAATGCCTGAAGGGAAGTAACCTACACATGTATTATTGATACAGGGGCAAAATTTTCCATTTGTTCTGTATCTTTTCCCCAGAGGAGGAGCGAGTGGATGTTAGAAAAAAGATAAATTGCTATTGAGGACAAATGGGTAAATGTGGAAAGATAAAATTGGTGACATGAAAGTAGAGAACCCAATAAACAAGGCAAAACAAAATTTTAGATTAGTTTCCATAAAGGAAACAAAGTACTCAGGACTCCCCAATGATTAGAAAAAAATAATGTAAAACACAACAATATTTCTCAGTGTAAAGATAAACCCTAACAGGTAGACAGGATTTGTAACATAAACTATTTAGTAAAGTCCCAAGAGAACAGAATACAGATTCACCAAACAAGGGCATACACAACCACAGTTGAGCTGTTCCCTCTTACCTAGACGAACATAATAGAAAAGCAGGTGGAACTCACCTACACGATAGCAAAATAAACAGAAGGTCTAGACAAAGCTGCCCACATGATATAATATAAGAAAAATGAATGACACAACAATTTTGCAAACACATCAGAAATATAAAAAATGAGGAAGGGAAATACAGATGAAAACACAATTCTGGAAGTAAGTAGAAAAAAAAATTTCCTGTGTTTCATTATAATGTTAATAAGAACATAAAATCAATTTTTCAAAAGTGCCAAGCAATATTAAACATGAAAAGATAGGCCTCCCTGGTGGCACAGCGGTTGAGCGCTGCGCTGTGGAGCTGTCCGCAGCCCACAATGCGAGTTCGACGCCCAGCCGGGGAGAATCCCATATGGTGCGGCAGACCTCTCCTGCCTTGCCCGCTGCTCCCCTCAGCAGTATATTTCTGATCTGCCTATTCTGTTCCCCACTCTGTCTCTGGTGAACCTTCTCACCACCCAACGCCTCTGGCCTGTACCCCAGCTTGTATGCAAAAATAAATAAATCTTAAAAAAAAAATGAAAAGATAAAATATAAAGCTAAGAAAATAAAATGAGAACCTCACAACTCTATTATAGAACTAAAAATTAAAATGTACAGAAACAGCTGTATGCGATATAATTCCTTACTTTAAAAAAAACTGTTCAAATTGAAGTTTCTTCTATCCTCCAACCTATGTGCAATAGGGATCAAAATGAGCTTCTTTTCTTTGGGGGCTCACCCTCTCCGTTTGATAGTTACTATTTCTGAAATCTGGACAGTTGGAGGGTAGATGTTCAGTAAACCTGGCAGGTTTTGTTTTTGCACCAGGTACAGTTGTAATTCACCTGCAGGGCACTCAAGGTGATGTTAGTACAATTGTTGACTCTATGGGGTACCTCATAGGTTCCTCACGTAGTCCCCATGCTTACCATGTCTGCCTCTCTTCTCTTAGGCACCTGGATTCCTGGAATCAATCCTCTGTTCTTGTCCCTCGGGTAACACACCTCAGTGTCCCTGTTAATTCTCAAAAGCACACATCTTCTTCTGGAATTAGAAATTGACTATAAGGACAATGTAACATGGAGCAATCTTCCCAGCCATATGAAGAAAACTTTTCACATTAAGAAAGAATTCAGCTGTTGGGCCTCCCTGGTGGCGCAGTGGTTAAATGCTGCGCTGCGGAGCTGTCGGCAGCGGCGACGCGAGTTCGACGCCCAGCCAGGGAGGATCCCACATGGCGTGGCAGACCTCTCCTGCCTTGCCTGCTGCTCCCCTCAGCAGTGTATTTCTGATCTGCCTGTTCTGCTACCTGCTCTGTCTCTGGTGAGCCCTCTCGCCGCCCCACGCCTCTGGCCTGTACCCCAGCTTGTATGTATAAATAAAAAATAA